>SNQJ01S0050011.1:65212-82214 GCA_010110895.2 Picea sitchensis | reverse complement strand
TTAGATTTTATTTCGTTTGGTTTTCTATTGTATGTTAACCCATTTTGATTCACAGCAAACCTGTTCTGCCCTGCTGAGCCCAACAGGGCATGCTAGTGCTCCCATTCTTGCTCACCAGGCGACGATTCGAGCACGAACAACTATCTTGACCAAGCTTCCCCAGCAGGAAACTGACAGTCATCATCACACATCTAGGGGAGCGTGAGCTAACACCGTCCTCCCATGACTCCAGGTTTCAGAGGATACATGGTGGGAAATGCCTCCACCCCTCTTAATAGGACTAGGGTCCACACCCTACAATAGAATATATAGTGGCACCGTGTTGCTGGGATTTTTTTCATCATTTATTCAGTTTTTGGGCAGTCTCACCACCTGAAAACCTGCACGGGTCCATATATCATAACAATGCATTTGTACCAATATAATTTCACATAGAAAGATTCATACCATATTGTTTCTCGGTCGATGGTCATGACATACACTTTTATTACCATTATCCCTTGGCTATTTCATAGCCCATTGACCTGCAAATTAGTCTATAACACAAACTCATACATATCTATGCATTATCATAATGTAAATGCATCTAACCATAATCACAATTCGGTATCCATGCACCAACAACTTTAATGTCAAAATTTCCAAGTTAGAAATAGATCTCATAATATTCCCATAATTCAATTAACGTTACCCGTTCATAGAATTTTCATTGACATAATAGATTGGATCATATCCACCATCATTCACATAACGCTAAACATTCATAGATTTCACAGTGACATAATAGATTGCATTATATCCGTCATCATTTAAGTGACATTTAAACATTTATAGAATTTACATTCACATAGTAGGTCACATCATATCCATCATCATTCAAATAAAATTTAAACCTTCAAAGAATTTACATTCACATAGTAGGTCGCATCATATCCATCATCATTCAAATAACATTTAAACATTTATAAAGGTTCATACGTATTAAAATTTCAAGTGTATCATTAATAGTTTCACTGTGAATATAAAATAAAGGTGATTAGGCCTCAGGCAATCCTAGTTGTGTAAGTCAAAATATGGTTTTACATACACCCAACCTTCGATAAAAATATTCTTGAGGTGGTAAAAAATGTGAGGGATAATCTCATCGTAATGTCTCAGCATCCTCCCAAGTAGAAGATCCTGGACTATACTTGTCCCACTGGACCTTAAATTGGTCTACGAGATGGTTCCTGAGCTATCAGACTCTATAGTCCAATATGCATAATGTTTCTACCATGAGGATTCCGATGTCCGATACCTGCAATTCCTTCCAATTTAGTTGATGTGATTCGTCAGCAACATAATGACGCAGAACAGATACATGAAAAACATTATGATTTTTATGCAAGTGGGGTGGTAGTACGAGACGATAGGCAATGGGTCGAATTTTCTCTTCGATTTTGAACGGTCCTATAAATCGAGGTGAAAAAATTGTCCCCTTCCTGAACCGAATGGTACTCTTATTCGGCCTGATACGAATGAAAACCAGAGCTCCCACTTTATAACTTCGGTCAGTCCTGTGTGCATCCGCATAACTTTTATGTCTATCATGTGCTTCCTTTAGTGTCTTCCTAATCTAAATCACCTATTCCTCCATCTATTGAATCAATTCTGGCCCAACTATTACTCGGTCTTATAATCTTTCCCAACTCAATGGTGTTCTGCATGGCCTTCCATACAGAGCTTCATAGGGTGGTATTTCGATGGAGCTATGAAAACTGTTGTTGTAGGTGAACTCCACCAAAGGTAGTTATTTCTTCCAATGGGTTTGATTATCCTTAACATACATCCTAATCATGTCTTCCATAACTTGATTTACTCTCTCAGTTTTCCCATGTGTTTGAGGATGATAAGTTGTGCTTAAGTGAAACTGAGTCCCCAATGCTGATTACAAACTTGTCCAAAACCTAGAAGTGAATTTGGAGTCCCTATCTGAAATGATCTTCTTGGGTATCCCATGCAAACGGATGACCTCACTTACAAACATGCATGCCACATCAGTGACGTCGTAAGTGTCTCTAACCGGAATAAAATGAGCACTCTTGGTCAACTTATCAACTATTACAAGAATGACATTGTGTCTATGAGATGTGAGAGACAACCCCACAACAAAATCCATAGAAATGACTTCCCACTTGGACATAGGAACATCATGTGGTTGTAGGAGACCTGCTGGGTGATGGTGGTTGGATTTCACTTGTTGACACTCTAGGCACTTGGTGATGAAATGGACTACATCGTGCTTCATGGCTACCCAGAAGAAGAGCTTCCTCATGTCTGCGTACATTTTCTTCACACCCGGATGCACACAATAAAGTGCTCGATGGGATTCCTTCAGTATGATGCTTTGAATATCCCCACCTTCGAGGATGTACATCCTTCCTTGGTATCTTAATAGCCCATCTTATTCTAGGATATATCCTTCATACTTTGGATCTAATTACCTCCCACTCTGGAGGTTTGAAGTAACCATTAAATACCAAATTTCTCCAAGGATTTACATCAACACAAGTTCCCATAGATTGACTTTTAAGGGTACCAAGGAGAAGACACATGGTCTCCTACTCAAGGCATCTGCGACCAAATTTTCTTTTCCATTGATGTATGAAATACCAAAATCGTACTCACTCATAAACTCATATCTCCTTTGCCTGACATTAATACCCCTTTGACTAAAGAGATGTTTTAAGCTTTCATGGTCTGTTTTGAGCTCAAATTTTCTCCCCACTAGATAGTGCCTCCAAATTTTCAGAGCTAGCATTACAATTGCCAACTCTAAATCATGAGTAGCGTAAAGTTCCTCGTGTTTCTTCAAATTCCTTGGAACATAAGCTATCACTCCTCCATCATGCATTAGCATGGCCCCCAACCCTTTCTTCGAGGCATCCGTGTAGACTGTGAAGTCCTTTTCCATATCTAGCACTCGTAGAATTGGTGCACTAGTTAGTAATCTCTTAAGCTCCATGAATGCGCTATCACATTCTTTTTTCCATTCATACCTGACCCATTTGTGCTACAAAGTGGTGATGGGTTTTTCTATTTTAGAGAACCCTTCCACAAATATCCGATAATAACCTGCTAGCCCCATGAAGCTTCTTACCTCATGAGCATTTTTCGGCACTGGCCATTCCATAATGGCCTTTACCTTTTATGGGTCCACAATGATTCCTTCACCGGAAATCATATGCCCTAAATAGTGAATTTATTTATGGAAGAAGGAACACTTTGACAACTTCCGATAAAATTTGTTCTCTCTAAGGTAGGACAACACCACTCGCAAGTGTTCCTCATGCTCTCTTTCGTTCTTGGAATAGATGAGGATATCATCTAAAAAGACTTGTACAAAGCAGTCTAAGTACTTTTGGAATACACAGTTCATGAGACTCATGAATACTACTGGAAGATTGGTCAATCCGAAAGGTACTACAACTAACTCGTAATGCCCAAATCGAGTTCGAAAGGTAGTTTTAGGAATATCGCCTTCCTTAATCCTTAACTGTCGATACCCTGATCACAAATCAATTTTTGAGAATACCACTGCTCCTTTCATATGATCAAAGAGATCATATATTCGTGGCATTGGGTACCTATTTTTCACTATAACATGGTTCAAGTCCCTGTAATCTATGCACAGTCGTAAGGAACCATCCATCTTCTTCACAAAAATTACTGGTGCACCCTAAGGTGACACACTAGGCCATATTATCCCTAAGTCAAGTAGCTCTTTCAATTGCATCTACAACTCAAAAAGTTCTGGTGCTATCATCCTATACGGAGTTTTTGAAGTTGGTTTTGCACTAGGTTTTATCTCAATTGTAAAATCAAGCTCCCTCTCAGGAGGTAACCCTGACAACTTGTTCGGAAAAACATCCTTAAACTCTGACAATACTGGGTACTGATCCAAGGAGCATCCTTTCCTTTCATTTACTACTTCCACTACATATAGTTGACACCCTTGCCTCATGTACTGCTTAACCTTCATAGTTGAGATAAAGCGTAGAGACACCTTTCTCCATACACCGTTGATCTCTACTGACCTTCCTTCATCATCAACACAAAGCACCCTTTTTGCGAAACAATCTACCATATCTCGATGGGCTTCTAACCAATCCATTCCAATGATTAGGTCATACCTCCCAAGAGCGGGGATGTATACCTTCAACCTGGTAGTACACAATCCCAGGTCTACTAGACAATTATCAATGCTAGGTCCTACCGCTTGTTTTTCCCACGAAGCCATATCGACTTGTTTAAAGTCGTCATGCTTGTAGGCTTCCCACCCACTCTTTTCTAATGCAGAAGGTGAAATGAAACTATATGTAGCACCAAAATCAAATAAAATTTTAAAATTTATATGATTTATCATACCTAGCGACTCCACCACTGTGGATTGGTGTTTTTCCTAGCGATTATTAACTGCTGCATAAATATGGTGGCTTCCACTTGCTCTTCCCATCGGGGCCTTTCCTTCTCTATGCACAAATCCTTCTTGCAACTCTAGGTAGTCACGCTGTTAATGTGGTCCTCCACATCCCCAAAATGTAACATGAGATTGAACCTGCACACTGCTCTATGACGGTCTATGAAATGCGTTCCTTCCCCTGGAACCCCTTCCCCTACTAGATGCTCCTTGATAAGGTCATGAACCTGCCTATGTCATTGGTTATGAAAGGGATGCTCCGCTTGCTGCCATTGAAATACCTATGGAAACTATCCTTGGCGTGACTCTATTACCATAAGGAGGTGGTCTAGAGCTCCCTCCCCTAGAGAAGGTCCTAGGGGCCTTCCCCCCGAATCCAGGATGATGTGGAAAGGTCGATCTCATACCTCCATTTAAGCTCATGTGTTCCTCATCATAACATGCATTTTAAACTGTTTTTGTTACTAAAGACGGATTCCACATCCGTACCATGGCCCTTATCTTAGGGTTTAACCCATAGACAAAGCGTTATGCCTGTCGTTGATCATTATCCATGTATGGAACATATTTTACCAATTCCATGAACCTGATCTTGTAGTCTTCCACGGTCCTATTTCCTTGTACTAGAGCATGAAAATCTCCCACCTGTTGTTCCTCATAGTAAGCTAGTAGATATTTCCTTCGGAACCTTTCCTCAAAAAGTTCCCAGGAAATGGTGTCTGGGGTAAGGTGCAACTGCCTCTCCAGGTTACCCCACTAGTTGAAGGCACTCTCCCTCAATTGAAAGATCGTTATTTTCACCTTTGATGTGGAAGCATAGTCTCTTAAGGAGAAACATTGTGTCATTCCTTCCAACCATGCCTCTGCATGTTCATTGGCATGACCCCTGACAAACTCTGGAAGTTTGATCTTCTGCAGTTATCTAGTGATGTCCTCCAGTGGAGGACCTCCTCTTGAATCCCTCGACACTTCATGATTAACCATTCCATATGGTGGGGGCTCCACTTCGATCCCTGTTGGTTGACACCCCTTTAAAGTCTCGTTTATGGCCTCCAAAGAGCACAGAATGAGATCTAATTCAGGCGATGGTGGTGGCGGCGTTGGCGGTCCCTGTGACGATGCCCCTCTGCCTCAATTTCCTCTAGTCCTAACCATCTTGTATAATCGAATCTGCATCAACCAAAATTTTGTCAGGGAGAGTCTAAGGCAATTCACCTTTGTGCAACTTAAACTTGAAAACATAGGGTTAGGAATAAGTTATTTTTTTACTTGTTTGTAAACAGACGTTACTCTCTTTAGGGGAAGTGGCTAGGTCAGTGCTAAAGCATCTAAGCTCGATGTCTTCACCTAAGAAAACTACTGAATCCCTCGCCTGGTAGCTATGCTAGCACTGTACCACACTTGCCAATTCCTCTAACTTACCTTCCTAGTGCGCATGAAGCACCCTCCCGCTTATCTTGGTCTAAGTCCTTAAAATTTTCATTTAAAACTAATTAATGTGATTTTTAACCTAATGTTGATTAATTATTAAGAACTAAAAATCTAGACTAAACTTTAACCTAAGTTTCAATCGTCTTAATCAACACATTCAATTTAATCCAGAAAATTAATATTATTATTGGTATCATACTTAAGTACTTAATTAGTCACTTACTTAATATGTACTTAATTAATTTTATTTTAATCACATTAATCATACATATAAAACATAATCACCTTTGATTAATCATACTTACTTTAATTTTTATTTTATGTAATTAATCATACTTAATTTTAATTTTTATTTTGAAACATAAATTTAAATATGTATATATATTTTCTTGTTTAAATTATTATTAAATTTAAACTTTAATTATGTAATTAGTTTAAATTTTAATCGTTTAAAAGAATAATTAAATAATTAAAAAAAAAAATAAAAAAAAATAATCGAAATATAATTGAATAAAATAAAATAAAATTTAAATAATAAAAAAAATTTAAAATTAAAGTGTGGGCACGCATGAAGCCCACGTGCCCCCGCCCCCCTCAGTTCTTATCCCCCAAAAAATCCTACACCGATCTCTCCATCCCCAAACCCTATACGTATTCTTCCACTCTATAACTGTGGTCGACCTCTCTCAATCTGCAACTGCGGCGGGGTTACGGTAATGGCTCATGGCTCCTCCCTTGATAGTTTTGGCGCTGAGAGCTTAGTTTTGGATTAACTTGTGATGCATGTTGTGTTTGGTGTAGGTGCACTTGGTGTTCAACGTTGTGGATTTGGTGATGCTGTTCAAAAGTTGCTAGCACGTGGCTACAAGGTTGGGAGGATGGAACAAATTGAAACAACACAGAGAGACGAGCTTAGCACTTGCACTTAGTTCTAGTGACTTATTAATTGGCTTGTGTTGGACTTTGGTATATGCAATAGTTTTATATATAGCGTGACTTAGGATTTAAAAGGATTAGGATAGCACACTCAAGAACACACTTTTTATTTTTTGAAACAACACAGGAAGCAAAGGCCAAGCGGGGTTCAACAACTACAGTTAATAGAGAATTATTTAATGTTTTAACACCATCAAAAACTATAGATAAAATCCTAAAGCCTGAGGTTGTTCATCTTATTTCCCTGAAAGAGGAATGGTTGGCAAGGAAAAATATTCTTCGGTTGCATATGGATTTGCCTTTGTGTGGTTCGGCTCCCTCCTGTGGGTGCTCGACTGTGCTCCTTGATGGCTTGACGCATGTCACTCTGGTATTTCACTTGTGGTACAAGGCTTTTGGCCCCCCGTGGGGTCTTTCCTCGGTGCTTTTACACTAGGAATTGGGTTCTAACTCTTTGGTGATGACTGTGGTTTGCTTGAATTTGGACTGAGCTTTGTGTGTCGACCACAATTTTTGCATTGTGGGCTCTCCTTGTGGCACTGTGTGGTGCACACTTCCTTGTCTTGAATACCTAATGCTTGGTGCTTGGGATTCTTGGGTGATGATTGTTGTTTGAAAACCTTGGAATTGACCTTCAATGGTTACCCCAAGGTTCAGATCGCACAGAGGTACCTCGCCATAAAAGAAGAAAGTTCGATGACCCAGATTTTCCCATATTTCTTTAAGGATTTCGAGGAGAAATATTTGGTGTTTATATTTATATTGCATACTTCGTGTTGTAAATGATTTTATCAATTTTTTTTTATCTTCTTAAAAGTGTCGAGATCAAGGATTCAAGATTTCAGCAGATTTTCCAAATTAATATTCATGTTGGAAACTACATAATCTAGATTTTACACCCGTTCTTAGTGTTCAGATTGCATAATTTGAATGTCATCAAAGGTAGTATTAGTGAGTTTGAGATTTCATTCACATAGTCTCAATTATGAGAAAATATTTTCCATACCGAATAATCTATTCCATTTAACGTAAAAATTTTCGTTTTTCCAGATTGCATAACCCAGGTGTCCGGATTACATAGATTTTCCAAAGAATTGCTAAAGGGTTAAGATTGGGATGAGATCTAGAATGGTATCATCTTGGTTTGGCGATGTTAACAATTGTTCCAGTTTTGTACTACAGAGCTCGACATGCATATATTTAGTAATTTTATTACTTTGTTTATCGTATTGTTTCTCATTTTATTACCCTATTTTTTTATTTTTGTTTTCATTATAAAAAAAATATCACTATGTACAGGTGAGTCTTCTTACAGGTTTGAAGTATTCCTTTATTTTGTTGTTCATTATTCAAAAAAAATATCACTCTGTACAGGTGAGGCTTCTTACAGGTTTGAAGTATTCCTTTATTTTGCTGTTCATTATTAAAAACAAATATCACTCTGTAGAGGTGAGGCTTCTTACAGGTTTGAATCTTTTACAAGTGAGGCTTCTTACAGGTTTGAAGCTTTTATAGGTGAGTCTTCTTACAGGTTTGAAGGTGAACATACCGACTTAAAACAGTTTCTAAGGTTTTCTGGATTATTGTTGGAGCAACATTCCTATACTTTCTTTCTTACATGTGGGTAGGTGGGTAGGGCTTGGTCCAAGTTTTTAAACTTGGCTCTGATACCATGTGTAAGGCCTATCTAAATAGAGCCTAGTAAAAAAACATAAATTTAGACATAGAATTTCTATCATAATTTCTTTTTGATTCTACATTCAGCAAAATAACAATTCATGGTTCAACAAAATTCAAAATGAACAACATGATACAAATAACATATTGAATAGCATATACAACATAGTAAAATAATAAACCATCATAACGATAATGACCATGCCATAATAATGAAAATAAATACCTCTCAAGTGATGTTGTTCCCCAACTCTGTCTGTATAAGCTGAAGTTGAAGCTCTGCCCAAAACTAACTAACCTACCATCCAGCTAGGAATAGCCTATCCATCTCCCTAGCTCCAGGATTCCTTATGGTTTCCTGGCCCCCGAGCCCAAAACTCCCAACAACAGGTTCCCCCTGTGATAGTCCTCCAGCAAGCTCCTCAAGAAAAAATAGTAATCCAACAATATAGATCCAACCTCCAACTCCCTCTGTTCACCTTCCTTTTTCTCATATGAAAATCGTACCCAAAAATCCAAGAAGACCCCTTCCAGAGTGTTTCCCCATTGTCTTATCCTCCCTTCCCCATTATTCACCGCCTTGTCCCCCCATTAAGTCTCAACCACCTTATCCCTCCATTAAGTCTCAACCACCTCATCCCCTTTTCATTAATGGGTCCATCTACCCATACACTAAGTCTCAAAAAATGAAAATTATTAATTTATTAAACCAATATTCCTTAAAGAATATTTAATCATGATAATTAATTAATTAATTAATTAAACTAATATACATTAAAAAAATATTTAATTATGACAATTCATTAATTAATTAGGGTTGTTACATTGGCATTGGGTTCGCCAATTATTTAAGGGTTGCAACTTTCCTTGTGGGAAGAAGGGACTATAGTCCCAGAAGGTAAAAGCAGCTAGAAAAAGATAAAAGCCTAAAATTAAAACCTCAAGATGCTTCACCCAAGGATCCCCGAGAAAGCAGTAAAATGCTTCTCAACAAGAATAAAGAGGGACCCATAAAAATAATAAAACAAGACCTAGTAAGAGGATAGGGGGTCTCATCATGAGCTAGCCTATTATGTTCATGGGCACCTAGCAGTATGCCACTACTAGCAGTTGGTTACCATGATAGGGTAGTGGCTATTGGTTACATGGCCAAGAGAAAGGGGGTCTCATCACAAGCCAACCTTCTCATCTCTGTGAAAGTTCTTGTTGGTAACATTGCCACCACTGGTCACCATGCTAGGGAAGTGTCCCCTGATTAGCTTCTTGAAGAAAAATAAATAAAGAATAAAGAATAAAAGGCACGAATGGGCTTGGAAACATTTGCATCTAGGACATGTGTAGCTCGCCTTCTACAAAGGCACCCACATGTAAGCCCTGCATTTCCCTTCTTTTACTGCACCCTTGGTTAGGACATCCCTTATCTACATCACCCATTTACATGACTTGGATTTAATCTCTTCCGGAAACATCCCTTTTCCAGTGGACACTAGCCAAATAGGACGCCATGTCACTTCCTCCAAACTTGCATTGCAGATATGTATAATTTCTTTGAGCAATTGACTGGGGTAAAAGGGGTTTTGTGCACATGTTTAATAATATTTTTGATTAGATGTGATTGACATTGATATAATCCCCGTGACTTATTGATGCAGACCTCCATCCCTTGGGCCGATATTCGCATAGGATCGTTCTAAATCTGCCCTCTTGAGTCTGATTGACTCTTTGACTTCCCCCCAGGGAATCCTTCCCACACTCGACAGTGTATCCACAGGTCCTTATGATTATACCCATGTGATCACAACACAAAGCATCACTCAAATCTCCTGACCTTAATAGTATGGTCACGCCCTTTTTCAAATCGGGACTTTTCTTTTCTTTTCTTTTCAGGATTTTGAGTTTTGTGATTTTGCGAATCCTAATGTCGAGTTTCTTTTCTCTTCAACCCACCGAAACCTGAAATGCCGAAACACCAAAATATTCGACCATGTCCTCCTTCATAGTTGTATCGCGTTTCATGATTTCAGGAGTTATGGACCAAAGAACCCCGACCTCTTGTCTTTGCAACTGCCGAAATGCCGAATCCCGATGTGTTCAGCAAAATACTGGCTTCCAACGGAAATCTTTCGCCGATTCAGAGTTTCAATTGTCGAAGTGCTCGACTCTCTATAGCGGAATCCCTAAATTGTTGATTTTCAAAATCCTGATACCTGGTATGCCAAAAAAACCTGTAACTTTTTTCCGTGGCCTGGCGCTATTCCTTCAACGCTTTTCAGTTTATCGCGTTTCAGGATTTTGCGACCCCTGTTGCAAGATCTCTGCTCCTTCGAGTTCCCGATACTCGAAGTACCGAAATATTCCTTTCGGGGATTTTCCCCGATGCCTTGATCACTGACACATGTCCTCCTACCTGGATGGTCCTGATCGCTTCGGGACTTCGCGAGTCGCGAAGCCGAAATACTCCTATGCGTTCAAACCTTCAATGTTTGAATCCCCGAAATGTGAGGATCTCTTGACATGTATCCTTGGAATGGACGCTCCCGATCCTTTCAGGATTTTTCAACCCGTGACCTCTTGTCTCCTAGTCTCCTGTCCTCGGAACCTCTGAAATTTCAAACCCTGAAATCCTGATGCCTTCACCATTTCAAGACTTTTCGGGTTCTCTCTTCTTCTTGCGAGGGTTTAAACCTCATGCTACTTTCAACATATCCAATGGCTATCGACTATATGAGCTAGATTTGATGGCCCAGATCTACTCTTTTTCACTGCACTCTCCTACTGCTTCCTGGACATGAAACTTCAACGGACTAGATCCCATCTTCATCTGATCCAATGGCAGCTATGCTTCCCTCCTTGTGAATGCTCTATTTATTCCTGAACCTTGGAAGAATTCAACTTATCAAAGACCTCATCCTTTTCTCCTGTTGCTACGAAGACTGTGACTTTGACTTCTGTAGGCATTCTTGAACCTGCTGACCTTCTTGATCTTCCTCGAACTCAAATCCTCCAAAGGGTCTCCTTTCGGCCTCTGCAACCTCTTGGCTATGTAATGTGCATGAAAGCACTCTCCCTCCTGAGCTTTATTCTCTTTGAAACCTCGAAGGATTCTTCGACCTCTGTGCTCCTTGTAGGTCTCTGTCCCTTCTAGACTTCTCTTTCTCTGAACCTGTGAAAGGATTCCTGACTCCTACACTCCTTCCAGAGTCTCTGCACGCATGAAGGTGTTATCTGTCCTAAGCTTGTCTGCTACTCAGACCTCTAAGGGACTTCACCCTTTTTTCCTCCTTCCTCAGATGGAGAATCTGATGCCCTCTTGACATTCTCTTTCTCAAGAAAATCCTTGCTGAGTCTGTAGGGTGTTCAGTGACCCTGTGAAGATCCTCTCCTAGACTCTTCTCTATTCTAGAATTCAAAAGAGTTCTTTCCTGTTCTCTATCTGCACATCCACTCAATTTCCTCCTGGTAGAGTTTCTTCTCATAGAATCCCACGATGATTCTTTTTCCCTTAATGAACTCAACAAGAGTTCTGTTGTGTACTCTAGCACCTACTCAATGCCCTCCTGGCAGAGCTTCCAAAATCCTCAATGATTTTGATTTCTCCTTGAATGCACAATGGAGTTCTCCTCTGCACTCTGTGCCTATTTTCAATTCCCTCGCGGCAAAGCTCTATAGAATCTCTAGTGATTCTATCTCCTTCTGAGCTCAAACCAGAGTTCTCCTCCTCAATGAAACCCGTGCATCTGCTCAATGCCCGCCTGGCAGAGCTCTTCTAGAATCCCTCTGTGATTTTGTCTTCTACTGTGTCCTCCTCTACATAGTCTTACCTCCAAGGTATTCAGAAACTTTGAGGTTTCTCCCTGATTTTAAGACTTTGGCTGGTGCACCGTCCTTTCATGTCTTTTTCCAAATTCCGCAGAATTGGAAGTGCACTCTATGCAATAGCTTTCAGAGCCCACAGTGTTATGTCACACCCTCTTGGCATGAAGCCTCAAAGATCCCCAAACCTGAAATAAAAAAACCAACAGATAGCATAACCTATATGTCCCTGCAAATGCATATTAACACACATCTACAACATAAAATGAACACACATAAAGACATTCATGCAACCACAGAATAATATGCAAGAAAAGTTGTTGTTTATATTAATATGAAATGCCTCTTTTTACAATGTGTTCTTGAGCTCAGACTTTGACAGAGTCTTAGCTCCTTATCTTCTCTCTATTCACATTGAACTCTCCTATCTCTCTCTCTACGCTACTTACTCGCTCTCTCCTCAAAAAAATATCAAAGATTTTTTACATGAGGGGCTCTTTGAGCTGTTCCCTCCAAGCTACCTACCCTATTAAATTACATTGAATGGGCTATCTACTCCAGATCAGATCTAGATTCAGCCTTACAACCATTAAAGGCAAACCTTTATATAAGCCTGCACATAGACATATCTTTATGGCTCCACGGACTTACAAACATTAATTATATTAAAATCAATTTCAAAATGTGAGAGGAATGGTACCTCTCTTCTTTGAATGCACGCTTTGAATGCATTGAGTGGGCTAGCTGGCTGGCGCATGGATGGCTTGGGAGTGATGCTCCTGCATCATACTCCTCTATTGTGAAAAATTCATGAGCTCTTGCTCATGAGCCCCCCACCCTGGCTATTGAAATCCTCCTGGATCCCAAACAACTCTTTGGAGCTGTCCTTCTGCTCCACTGCTTTGCTGCTGCTGCTGCTTCCGCTGCTCTACTGCTGCTGCTGTCTCCCTTCTTCTCAACCTTTCTATACTGGCAGTCTCCTGTGATGACTTCAACATCATCTTCTAGATGTCCTCTATTATCTCATCTAGATGCTCTAGTGGTTGGCTCTGTTTATGTAGTCTCCTCTACTACAATTTCTTTTTGCAAATGGGCAGATCATCATGATATCCCATGTTATCTTCTCCATCTCTTGTGGAGTTGAGTTGCCACTCCGCTGCAAATTTCATCTCTGTAGACTTATCCTTTTGGTTGATTTGTTGTTCAACTTCTTCCTTTGACAGTTCTACTGCTTCCATTTCTCCTACTGGTGTATCTCTAGCTTCTTCCAACTGCTCCTCAGCCCGGAATTTCCCTTCATCTGCTTCCAACCTGGTCTGTTGGATTTGCATGCCCTGCACCTTCACCCTTCTCTCTAAGGCTTCAATTGCTTTACACAGATCAAAAAAAATCATGTTGTCTGTCTCTTCTTCAGCTTCTTCTGCTGCAATCTCCAATGCTACAGTCGTCTCCTTTTCAGCTTCCTGGATGAATATTTTGAGCCATTCTTTCGAATGATCCTTTTCCTCTCCTTGGGAAAATATCAGTGTCTGCTCCATTTCTTCCTCTATGACATTCTCTGTTGGCTATCTATTTGCTTCTTCTGCAACACAAGCTCTCACCTCCACTGGGCTGAGTGGCAGGAATGCTTGAATTCCTCCAATCATCATAATGTTATTATGATCTTCCTCTGTCAGCTCCTCTGGCTAATCCGAACTCACCCCTGAGTTCATGAGACCTTCAGACAGTCTCACTTTTGTTCCCATGCCCACCTAGAAAATTGGGAACTCTCTACTACCCTCCTGACTTTCTATGAGATCCTGCAGTGATCTCATCTCATTTCCCTCCTGGCAATGCAAAATTCCCTTGCTGTCCTCCTGATAGTCTATGAGATCCCATAGTGATTTCATCTCATTTCCCTCCTAGCAATTGGGAATTTCTGTTCTGCCCTCTTGGTAGTCTGTGAGATCTTTAGTTGATCTCAGTTCATCCTCAACATCACTGATATTTCTCCCAGGCTTTGGTTCACATACTTGAACCATCTCCTCCTATGGTCCATTGAGGTTTTCAACGTTCCTCAACCATCCCTTTAAGATTCTCTGCTATATTTTGGCCACCAATTCCTTGATTGGCCATTTTACCTTTGTCTTCATGGGCCAATCATATACCCATTTTGACCTTGTGTTCTATTGCATCTGCAATGCAAGTTCATCCATTCTCGCTTTGATCTTGTCGAGCTCTTTATCTACCTCATCTTTGCTCGGCTGCTGGCAATTCTTCTTCTCATCGCATGCATGGCCTTCAGTAGCCATCTTTCTTCCTTCTATCTACCCTCTTGGAAAATCTACTGTTGTCACTCTGCAACTCTGAGTGTTTTTAGCCTTTCTTTACAATCCTCTTGACTGTGTTTTTGTTTGTTGCCTACCTGCAACAACCACCACAGAGTCTATTCAACACTCTGTTCTCTCCTTCCTATCTCTATAAGCTACCTCTGATACCATCTTGTTGTATATCAGAGTGTTTTCCTTCCTCCTCCCTCTACCTAAAATATACAAACATAGTTAGAGCTCTGATACCACTTTGACGCAGACCTCCAGCCCTCAGGCCGAGATCTGTGCAGGATCATTCTAAAACTGCCCTAATGAGTCTGATTGACTCTTTTATTTCCCCACAGGGAATCCTTCACACAATCGATGGTGTATCCACAGGTACTTATGAGTATACCCCTGTGATCACAACACAAAGCATCACTCAAATCTCTTGACCTTAATAGTATGGTCATGCCCTTTTTCAAATCGAGACTTTTCTTTTCTTTTCGTGATTTCGGGTTTCGCGATTTTGTGAATCCTGATGTCGAGTTTCTTGTCTCTTCAACCCACCGAAACCCGAAATTCCAAAATGCTGAAATCTTTGATCACATCCTCTGTAACACATCCACTATGAAATTAAAAAAAATTCGGCCTTTTTCATCTTTTCTCTGATGAAAAAAATTCTCGAATCCCTACGGGACCTGATATAGACCTTTCCATCGCTTATCCATACTCATATGATTGGTGGCTATGACCACAGGTCTTACTGGAGAGGTGCTCTCGGCTTTCTCGATTCAGAAAAATCGCGATGCATGTATTCCCTTGTTCATTTCGGGGTTTCATCCATCAGAATTTCATGTCTAGTGAACACGAGGAAAACTAACGTTTGGAGATCCCTGGTACTAAAACGCCAAACACCAAAACCATGTGTGCTAGTCCATTTCGGGACTTCGCCTATCGAGATTCCGTGATATGCGAGGACAAGAGGATTTCGCATCTGGGTCTCTCGGAAGCCGAAATTCTGAAACATCATAACCCATCCATGCTCTATCATTTCGGGATGTCGTAAGTCTGGATTTCGGGAGTCGTGAGGACAAGAGACTTGCCTCCAGATATCCTGGGTGTCGAAACACTAGAGCATTAAATTCTAGTCACGCTATACTCCTTTCGGGGTTTTAGACTTTGAGATTTCACGATATGAAATGACAAGAGGATCTTACCCTTAGGTATCCCGGATGCCAAAACACTGAACCACCGTATCTCATCTGCGCTACTATCATTTCAGGATTTTGTCCATCCGGATTTCATGATATGCGAGAATCATGAGGTCTCGCACTTGGGTTTCCCGGTAGCTGAAACTCCAAAACACCGAACTCTGAAATACTCTATACTATTTTAGGATTTCGCAAGTCGGGATTTCAGGGCTTGCGAGTACGAGAAGACTGACCCTTGGGTTTCCCAGTTGTCGAAACACCGAAACACCAAGGCTTACCCGTGCTATACCTTTTCGACATTTCATACTTTGGGATTTCGTGATGTGCGATGACAAGAGGTCTCGCATGTGAGTTTTCCGAGGGCCGAAGTTCCAAAACGCCAATATATATATATATATATATATATATATATATATATATCCATGAGGCTAAGTTCTTTTTCAGGATTTTGGGAGTCGTGAGGACAAGGGTTCTTACCCTATGATCTCTCGGGTACCGAAAAGCCGAAAATGCTTACCAGCCGCCACGTGTACTCTACAAGCTGGACAGTCAAGGTACCTATCATGTCTCTTGGGATCGACGGTCCCAATTTCTTCGTTACCTGCAAAGGTTAAAAAGGGGTCGAGACATTAACACCTATGTTCCTTCATAAAATTTAACGATCGTAACAAACCTTAGATATTCTGAACTGATCTTGTTCGTGCATTTAGAAAGAGGAAGGGTAACCTGGGTACCAAACCAACGAAAGGTCCTAACTCAACCACACGTTGTCATTTCAGGATTTCACAGGTCAGGGTTTCGGGACTCGCGAGTGCAAGAAAACTCACACCTAGATACTCCGGGTGCCAAAACTCCGAAAACTCTTATTTTACCCCCACGCTAATAATTCAGGATTTCGCAAGTCGGGGTTTTGGGACTTGCGAATGCAAGGGGACTTGCCCTTGGGTATTCCAGGTATCGAAATGCCGAAACGTTGAGGTCTATGAGGACCATTCTTCCTCATGCAAGATTTTAAGACTTGAACTATAACATCCTCATTCGGGTCCTTAGGTAATTTACACCAGGTTTGAAGACCAAACTGGAAGGTCTTCTCGAAGGTAAGGGAGTGGTCTTGAAAGCGTGCCTTCATGGGGAAATCTATCCAAGGCATCAGGTAGGACAACCATAGGGACAAATCTCCCAAG
>SNQJ01S0050011.1:18350-57603 GCA_010110895.2 Picea sitchensis | reverse complement strand
CACATCTTTGAGTTTGCCATAGTTCTTGGCCAGTATAGTTATTTTTACAGACTGGGGGAAACAGGGTGTTACATTCTCCTTCACAACTGTATCACGTTTCACGATTTCGGGAGTTCTGGAACAAAGAACCTCGACCTCTTGTCTTCGCAACTGCCGAAATGTCGAATCCGGATGTGTTAAGCAAAATACTGGCTTCCAACAGAAATATTTCTCCGATTCAGAGTTTCAATTTCCGAAGTGCTTGACTCTCTGTAGCGGAATCCCTGAATTGTCAATTTCTGAAATCCCGATACCCAATATGCCGAAAAAACCCGTAACTCTGTTCTGTGGCCCGACGCTATTCCTTCAACGCTTTTCAGTTTATCACATTTCAGGATTTCGCGACCCCTGTTGCAAGACCTTTGCTCCTTCGAGTTTCCGGTACCCGATGTACCGAAATAGTCCTTTCGGGGATTTTCCCCGATGCCTTGATTGCATCTACATCATAAAATGAACACACATAAAGACATTCCTGCAACCACAGAATAATATGCAGGAAAAACTATTGTTTATATTAATATGAAATGCCTCTTTTTACAATGTGTTCTTGAGCTCAGACTTTGACAGAGTCTCGATTCCTTCTCTCCTCTCTATTCACAAAGAACTCTCCTATCTCTCTCTCTACGCTACTTACTCGCTCTCTCCTCAAAAAAATATCAAAGATTTTTTACATGAGGGGCTCTTCGAGCTCTTCCCTCCAAACTACCTACCCTATTCAATTACATTGAATTACATTGAATGGGTTGTCTAGTCCAAATCGGATCTAGATTAAGCCTTACAACCATTAAAGGCAACCCTTTATCTAAGCCTTCACATAGACATAGCTTTATGGCTCCACGACCTTACAAACATTAATTATATTGAAATCAATTTCAAAATGTGAGAGGAATGGTGCCTCTCTTCTTTGAATGCATGCTTTGAATGCGCTGAGTGGGCTGGCTGGCTAGTGCATGGCTAGCTTGGGAGAAATGCTCCTGCATCACTTATAATCCCATGGAGGGCGTATCTGTTGATGTGCAGGATCATACCTAACAGAAAAGTACCACTTTGGACATGCACACATGAGGATATGATTAGTTTGGACCTCCATGGGGCTGAAGAGCACACAATATGGATGTTGAGACCCCAGCAGCAGGCAGAGACAACACAAATAATTTAGCACCAGAGAAGAGGAGGACGTTCCACAAAGGCATCCTAGAAGAGCCTTACCTATGGGGGTTGTTCCCTCTTCATTGGAATGTTTTCCTTGGAAGGCCCAGGACGTCACCCAGGAGGCTCATGGCATCATCCAACTTTATGGACATTTTGGGAGAAATTCAAGGAAGTTTGGCACGTGTGGCAGGTTGGAGAAGCCCAAAGAGGGATAACGTTTTTCTCTAGGAGGGTACATTCTCCCTAGAAAGGGATAACGTCACCCTAAAAGGGGCATGACGTCTTACTTTTTGTTGATTAGAGTTTAATTTATGACATTTTAAAGTAAAACATTATTATTGTGTATTTTGGCTTTGTTGGCCTTTTGATGACCTAAATTTTAATTAAGGTCATTGGTATGGTATATATTGATGGTTTTATCTCTCATATTTTCATCATCTTTCACTCACCACTTGGTGAGGTCTAAAATTTGTGCCCTCTTCTAGGGTTTTGGATGAAATTCTAAGGTGCACTTGTTGAAGGAAGCTTGTTTTGGCTATTTTTGGCATTTCTCTTGGTGGAAGGTTTACAACTAGGGTTTATCTACATGAATTCTTGGTTTATGTAAGTGAATTTCTGCAACATTTCTTTATTGAATGGTTATGGTATTATTTACTTGCATTTGTTATTATAATTTTTTGAATTAAAACCCTAGGTGAGAAGCACATTCTAAGGTCCTTGTATCATGTCCCTACTAGGATTAACAACCATTTGATTTGTTGAAGTAAGATAGAGCCTTTCCATTGCAACACTATATCCCTATGCTTCTAGCCTAGTCATTTTTTACTTGTTATTGAGCTAAGGAAGGAGAAAATGCACTAAGAACTAGGGTTTATACACCTTAGTGAGTTGTTTTCCCTAGGGTTTGATTGATGAATCCTTACCATAACAACACTTCATCATCAAACTCTCTTGTCCTTATCCATAGCATCTATCAATCAAACTAGCCATTTTATTCTTCTCAATGATCTGAAAAAGGAGGAGAAAGCACTAAGGCCTAGGGTTTCTACACCTTAGTGAGCCTTTCTCCCCTAAGGTTTAATTGTTGAGGCCTTGCTTTAGGAACACCTCAACATTTAACCCTATTGTCTTCAACCATATCATTTCTTGCTCAATCTAGACATTTAATTTTGTCTTTTGAGCTAGAGAAGGAGGAAGGCGCACCAAGGTCTAGGTCATCTACACCTTCGTGAGCCATCTCCCCTAGTGTTTGAATTATTGAAGCCTTGATTTAGCAAAACTTCAACATCAATCTCTATTGTCTCAAGCCTTATCACTATCATCACGACCCTTCAACATTTGTAGCCCTTTTTTACTCCATTTTCCCTAATAAGGCATTAATCTAAGACCTCCATTATTTGAGTACCTTGATCACAACTTCAAACAACCAAATACCTTGAACAACTACTAACCCTTCTAACCCTAAGCTTAGACTAATATATTCTAACCCTATTGTTGCCATTATCTACTTGATTTATATTTAGACATTGCAACATATTTTATCTTTAAATTAATTGAATGATTGGTTAAGGAGTTATTTCTAGTGTTGATATTGTTACATTGATTTCCATTAGCATTTATTGTGAAGTGACATCTATTATAATCATTTCTATTGTACATCGTTGACTTGCTTCATCAATATTTTTGATCAATTTCTTTATATCAGAAGTCCATGATTATATGAAGTACTAAACAACAAGTAAGTTTGCACATGCATAGTTTCTTTGTTGCTTTGTCTCGGGAAGGTACACCTTTTTTGGTTATTACTTATATTTATTGGCTGGTCAGCCAAGACCTTCTAAATGGTGTTGACTTGTGAGGGGGAAATTTTCACTTATCCTTTTAACCCTTTGCCTTCTCAAAACCCCAGGTCACTTGGGACGTCTCCCCTGGGCCTTACCTCCCTAAATAGAAAGAGGCATCCCATTGAGCTGACAGTGGTGGGATAGGCTCGGTTATGCCCATTTTACCTCCTTTCATCTGCCTTTTACCTTAAATGCAAACTGTGTGATAACAAAAAAAATTAAGACACTAGGTCTTTTACAACCATTATCCATCCCATGTCGGCGTTGGGAGGTAGTTTTCATGGATTTCATCACAAGGTTACCAAAGTTTGAAGGAAAAAGTGTCACCATGGTGATTGTTGATAGACTAACCAAGTATGCACACTTTTTTTCATTCTCTCATGCTTTTAAATCCAGTACAGTTTCCATTGCAGTCATGGAGATAGTTCGAAAGCTACATGGAAGCCCAAAGATTATTGTAAGTGACAGAGATCCCATCTTCATTGGACTTTTTTGGACATAATTATTTTCTTATTTGGGTACTCAATTGAATCATAGCTCATCTTATATTCCTCAACCTGATGGACAAATTAAGATAGTGCACAAATGTCTAGAAGGATACCTTTGTTTATTTGTCTCTGATTAAAAAACACAATGGTTCAAGTGGTTACCCTTGGTAGAATAGTGGAATGACACTTCCTTTCATACTGCAACAAAAATGGCACCATTTATGGAACTCTATGGATATCAACTACCTTCCATCACTTCTTATCTAAAATAAAAATATAAGGTTCAAGCAGTGGAAGATCACATCGAGCATGAACAACAAGTTCTCCAACTATTAAAGGAAAACCTGACCATGGCATAGAATCACATGAAACAACAAGAATATCAACATCATAGTGACATACATTTTGGATTAGGGGATTGGGTATTTTTAGGAATACAACCATACAAATAGATGTCCCTCAACCAAGCTAAGAAGGATAATAAATTATCACCAAAGTACTATGCGTTGCATCATGTTTTCATTGATGCCAAAGGTTTAATTAATTGATTTCAAGTGATTAATTGATTCCAAAGGATGATTGATTGATTGTTATGAAAGGATTGATGTCAAGGAATTGAATGATTCCAAAGGATGATTGAATGATGTCAAAGGTCAAAGGTTTGAAGTCTAATTATTGATGTTGATTGATGTCAAATGAATCATTATTTTCTTATCATGGTTGATAATATGTAAAAATGGATGAAATCCAAAGTGGTCCCCTTATGGTGAAATTCCTCATGGGAAGATGCTTTACGGTTTAGTTATCCTAGAAGTATGGTTGGAGAACCCATGCTTATATGTGGAATAATGAGATGAAGATCATAGAATTTGTCAGTGGAACTATCCTAGATGGATAGTTCTTGTCATACCATTTCCGGTGGTATGTGGAATGTCACATAACTCCTCATGGTTGAGATTTATGGCCTTACAAAGTTGGAGGACCCTCATATGATGGCTTGAAGACCCAAAGGTCAAAGAATTCAAAGAGATTTCAAAGAAGAAATTATTATTTAAATGGTAAAGATAAGTGACAAATTGAAGGAGGAATATTTAAATGGAGAACTTTCTAATTATGGAAACTGATTAACCCTAAAAATGAGGAAAATAGGTTAAGTGGCCTAGAAATAAATTACGTGACCTAGAAATGGGTTAAGTGACCTAGAAGTGGGTTAAGAACCTAGAAGATGCGTCTAAGGAAGCTACTTGGAGAGGATAAATAACAGGCAAGGGTCTCTTGTTAATATATGTCTTATGTGTATCTCTTGTGAAATATCTCTTGTGTGTATCTCTTGAGCATGTGTTGAAGATATATGCTGAGAGAGAGGAGATCTAGAGGATCTCATGGATGCATCAAAGTTATGGTAAGTTTGAGATCATGACGAAAAAAGTCTTGAAAGTTCAGAACTCCTATTTTGTCAGGTATACGGGGCCTCCGGTGAGCCAGGGCATGTACATACGTGGGCTGAATGAGGACATGGCACGTATAGTGGATGAATTCATGAAGAATTATGGTTGAGATGATGAAAGGATCTTGAAGACTGAAGTAGGTTCCAGATTTGCATTCTATGGGCTAAGATCTGCCACTAAGACTCTGGTATGATTACATAGTTTTCTTGATGGATACTCTTGCTTGTTGTGTAGTGAATGCTTAAGTCATTCTTGGTATGGTTGTTATGATGTGGTTTGTGTTGGTTGATAGAGTGAGCATCAATCTTATGATTCAGTACTGATATGATTGCTATAGTATGTTTATTGCTTATACATGATTGAGTAGCATTCATATTGCATGGTTGAGGAGCATGAGTAAGTTGTTGGAGAGATTGGATTTGTTGTGATTCGTTATGGGTTAGATTGGATAGTGAGATATAGAAGAGAATGTGATTGAAGGTTCTAGAAGACTTGGGTGTGTGATGAAAAGCAAACCCTAGTTTATAATATGTGATACGTAGGTTGTAGTATAGTTTGGTCGCGTACATACGCAAGTTGTACTACTGGTAGGGCACATACATACACGTGTTGCACTACCAACAAGTCATGTACCTATTGACAGATTGATATCTATTGAGGATTGTTACCTCATCGCAGTTGGTGCTGAGAGTGTAAGTTGAGTCTTTCATTATAGAGCTAGAGCTCTTATAGAGTTGTACTCTATTAAGTTGTTGTTGATAACCCAAGGATTGTAGTCCGTAATAAAAAAAAAATTGTACATACATCTTGTGTTCCGTGTGGTGATGATTTGTTGATTATATTGCTAATATATGTTGTTGATATATGTTCGCATGTAACTGATTATAAATGACAACAATAAGTAATGAGTAAATGGTGATTTCTAACTAATGTGTTTTGTGAAGAGGAAGGTTTGGGAAAAAGAGCCCTACATTGTTCACCCCCCTCTCAGTGTAGTCGGTGTGTCCAACACTATGGCCCTTATAAGGTGTTGTAAAATATTGGTACTATGGAATACAAATTGGAGTTTCCTGCATCTTCGCGAGTACACTCAATTTTCCATATTTCAAGGTTAAAGAAGGTTATAGGTGACAAGATCCTAGTTCAAACTATATTTCCAAAACTTGATGTGAAAGGAAAAATCATATTGGATCCTAAATACATCACTGACACAAGAATTTTCCAGCTGAAGAATAGATCCATTTTATAGTATCTCATTAAATGGAGGAAACTACCTATTGAATATTCCACTTGGGAAGATAAGTATTTTATACAAAAGCATCCATAATTACTCAATAATTGTGGACACCACTTGTTTAAAGGGGAGGGGCATGTTAAGACCTAAATAGTGGCATATTACCCCTTAATTGGGGCATATTAGATTAGAATTGTTATTTTATCTATGTTGGCTTGGGTCCATTAGTTGTAATTGTACCTCCTAGTCTCCTATATATACCAAGGAGACCTTTTCATTTGGAATCATGTTGTATTTGTAAATTTATGTGGTGTGTAAGGAGGTTTCCCCCTTGAAGAGTATTATTATTTGAAATTATCTCTTTGTTAAGGCGTTGAGTACTTATTGTGAGGTTTTTTTATGTTTTTATGATATTTGGTTCTTAACAGATTGCAAAGGAGTTTTTGGGTAATCCATTCTAGTTTTTGTGAACTGTTGGTCCTAAGGTCTGCACCTGACTACTAAAGGGAAAATCTAGGCCACCTATCAGTTTAGAAAGATTATTTATTTTAATATTTTGTTGGTTGGTCAGAGGGTTATTCTATCAAGACAAAAGAAAGGTTGGTTTGGAATAACTGTATGGATGAGGGTCCTCCTTGGCTGATGGAACACTAATGACAGACCAATGAAAAAATAGAAACAAAGGGAAACAACAAACTACTCAATGAATAATATGTTACAATAAGTTCAATGCTTAAAATATCATTTCGAGACATCAAACATGTATCAAAAACAAAATTACTCCCACAAGTTGAAAAAAACAAATCTTCACCAAAGAATTAGTTGTTTGAAAGGTTCCATATCAGTAAAAATAAGTCATACAATAGCTGAAACAAAATGAAGTGTACGTTGCACAAATAAAAAATTGTATTCAAGATAAGAATGAAAACACATGAATATTTGAACAAAACAATGTCATCAAGAGTATTTTCACCAGGTAGAGAGATTTAATCCATGCATAGGATGGGTCCAATCAATCTGATGTATTTCTATTCTTTCCCCAAAAATTTGACCCTTACAATATTCAAGGACAACATATTTAACAGAGTCGCACAGGTTCTCGTCCTTAGTGGACTCATACCTAAATTTAGGTAACTGTTCATAAATCAAATTATTAACTTAACTATGATACTAGACTTAATCAACAAGAGTGAATCTTATCACACCCATAAGACCCCTCTTGTATCTAATCTAATAAAATGTTGGAATTAATCAACTAAAAAATAATATTATCTCTCAGACAGAATTGATGCATGCATTGGAGGAACTAAGATGGATGAAAAAGACTTGGAGTGGCAGAATAGAGTTCTGTGTTGAACAATGACATGCATGTAAGTTGTTGGAGGCCAGTGGAGACAACTGGCTGCATGATCAGAGTCTGTTGAAGTGTTCTGGAACTAGTTGTGTCAAATTGGGATGATCTCCATGTTCTCTATCTGTGACAGAGACTTCGACAACTAAGTGCACTTGGTGTCAACCCCATCAGCTGCCATCTGTACCCGTGAAAAGATTCGTTGGAATGGTTTTCAGCCCAACGGTCATGAGGGGAGATGTGGAGGTGAGCATCCAATGGGGAGGTGGGATGAGTGGATGCAAGAGTATATGGCATGTGAGGACAGATGTCAAAAGGTGAGAGGATGTGTGAATATGATGGAGGTATCGGGAGTGTGAGTGGAAGACAAGTGTCGGGTGGTGAGAGGAGTGAGGGTAGTGAGTGGAATGAGTGGAGGTGACATGGAGGTGACATAGTGACCTGATGTCATTTAGGCACATGATTGCGAAAGTTTTTGAGGGTGGTTTGGGTCCAACCGCTTTTAGGCCTGTAATCCCCCACAATCTAAGCAACACTCTTCCAACATGTTGTTGGGAAAAACACCCTACAGACTAGGAAAATAAAGTTCAGACATTGCATGCATATTTGACTGAAAAGAAACTACCTTCTACCTACATCCCTATATTTAAACCCCTTTTCCTCAGTAAATGCATGGAAAGGATCACCTACCTTATTACCGACATTCGATGCCAATCCTCCGTTGTCATTGATTAATTGTTTGCGTTGCTCCTCCCAAAGATGACCTGCACTCAAGACAAACAACAACTATGCATGCATGCTACTTCTATACTCAAGGGTTAGAAATCAAACATAAACTAATTGCATCATAGACAGTTCATGAATTGGGATGGGAAAATAATTCTATTTATTACGTAAAGTGAATCAACTTACAAAAGCTGAGACCGACCACCACTCCTTGAACCTGATCCTAGGCTCCTCTTCTTCTATCCTTCAACTGCTTTGCATTAAATCTCCTTTGGCGAGGAAAGGCTAAGGGTTGGGAAAATGGATTCGAAAAATGGGCATGGATTTCTTAGCATAAAAGGGTTGGGAAAATGGAATACGTAAATGGGCATAGTTTCTTCGCTATATTTTTTCCTCCTCCAAATGGTACCCCTACCCCTTCTTTTATAGGCTAGAAGGAGCTAGGGTTTTAGACGAACCCTCGGCCATGCATGGCTAGGAGTTTCAGTTAACTCACCCATAGCTTTTTGTTCTGTCGACAACTTTCCTTTTTCCGTGCTTTAGTAGGTACACGCGGGCTGTTGTGAGCCAGTCAGCATGTACACGCGTGTAGTAATGGGTTAGGGCACGTGGCCCTTTACACAAGAGGATTTTCAAAGAGTTGTTTAGTAGAGTTTTGGCAAATAAGGGAAATGAGTTGGCCTGATGCCAGGTAATCATATGTGGTGCAATTTAGGGTTATAACACAACAATACCATGGTTCCAATTGCGAGACCACTTCAGAAAATTAATGTTCGATTAGTTTACATCCTCGTAATGAATGGTGGTCGTCGATTTGATTATGATCTGTGATCCAGGTGATATTTACCTACTGCAAGGATCAACAGTTCTCGTTGAATTGATATCAATGATCCAGATTCACTTCAGAATTTCGAGCTTCAAGAGTTTCAAATGTTGGGCATGAGAATCTCCTGGAGAAAAATCACTAAATTGAATGATCTGCCTCCATGTGTCCTTGCTGATGGATGGTCCAGGTTCACCTCAGGATTTCTTTACTTACTTAGCTCTGTTGGTTTTCCCTAGAGTGACATGGCTGGGAAGTGATGTGGTGGCCTAATGTCATATGATGTCATGGCTGTTGATGTGTCATTGAAAGAAGGGTGACACATGTCACATGGAAATGGACGAATGACACAATCGAATGACACATTCATGGCTTATGAGTGTTCCATGTGTCTCAACTGATGGTTTCCATGTGCTTCGGCACTTCAGGCTTCGAGAGTTTCAAATGTGAAGCATGAAAATATCCCAGAGGAAAATCACCAAAGTGACATGGCAGGCTTTGTGGATTTTGGCTCTTTAGCTAGTTCGGCTCTTTGGGACTTCGACTAGTTCATCTCTTCAGCTCTTCATCTAGTTCGACTCTTTAGGACTTAGTCTAGTTCGACTCTTTATCTCTTCGGGACTTCAGTTAGTTCAGCTCTTCGTCTCTTTAGGATTTCAGGAGGGGTCTACATATAGAGTTGTCATAACTCATGTGTAGTACAAGACCGCGTGACATGGCGGCCTGAAATGAATTCTTTGGAAATGAAACATGAACATCGATTTGGAGAGACACATGGTACATATCCATGCACTTTGATAGAAAGTTCTACGAAGGAAATCGAAAGTGGATATGGGAGAAAATCCTGAAGACAAAAGTCTCGAAGTCCCGAAGTAAAAAAATTTCATCTGATCTAGAGAGACATGTGGTGCTTGATATGAAATTCCGTGACTTCCATCTTTTCATTTAAACCCTACGCAACTTAGATATTATGAATGCATGAGATTTGTTTATCTGAACTGCTCCTAGGATTTCTGTCGTTGAAAACTCGAACCTGTCTATTTTACATCTAGGCCCGAAAATGACTGCTTTGAATTTTTCTGTTTTATCCATGGGATTTCCTATGCATATAAAAAGAAGGCTTGTTCATCCTGTTCTGAGATCAATCCATGGAAAACATGGTGACAAGAATTTCAAACCAAATACGACATATATTTTATCCTTCAAGAAAGACAGAAACATAAATGCGCACAAACTCAAACTAGAAAGAAACCAATAAGAACCAATTCATTCAGTAATGGGAAACTGATTTAATGAACCAAAAGAGGAAAAATTGATGAAGGCATAGGGAAAAGAGAGAGGAGAGGCAGGGGTGTAGACCTAGGTTACAACATTGGCTCCAACTGGGGATAGCTTGTCCCTGTGAGCTGCTAAGAACTATAGATCGGTGCCTTGAGATTAAATAACTGCTCTTACCTTCCATTTCTTACCTTTGTTTCTTGGTTTTCTCGTCAAAGGATGATTTGATATTGGTTTGGTATGCATCTGTCCTATGGTCTAGTCCTTCTCTTCTTTGTTGAAATTCTATAATATGGAATAGTCTCCTTTGGATGTCATTTGGTTCCTCAATCTCTGCCTACAAGAATTTTAGGACTAGTATACCAAGCCGAGTGGGAAAAACAATGTCTATGCTATACACAAGATGGAATGGTGAGGCTCCTAGAGACTTCTTAGTGCTGATGTTTTCATCCCATAAATAATATTTGAGTTTAGAGTCCCAATATTTCTTGTTTTCATTCAACAACTTCTTACTGATCCTGATGAGATTTTTGTTTGATGATTCTGCCAGGACATTTCCCTGAGGGTAATAAGGTGTGGAGTGTGTCAAGGAAATGTTATGGCTGAAAAAGAAGTCAATCATGTCTTTGGACTTGAATTCTTGGGCATTGTCTGTTACAAGCTTGTTGGGGCAATCAAATCTGGCAAAAATATTAGTTTCCAGGAAATTGATGATCACCTTGCCAGTGGCATTCCTGGTGGGAACAACCTCAATCGATTTTGTGAAGTAGTCAGGCGCAGTGAGGATCCACTTGCATTGTACACTCGAGGGTGGATTTATCTCACCTATGAAGTCTAACCCCCATTGCTAAAACAGACAACTGGAATTGATAGGTTTAAGAGGAAGTGATAATAACTTTTGTTTCCCTGCAATCATTTGACATTCATTGCAGGCTCTAACAGTGGAAAACACATAATAGAAAAGGGTGGGCCAATAATATCCTTCCCTTATGATCTTGAGAGTTGTGGCCTTTCGGTGTTGGTTCCCTCTGAACACTCCTTTGTGCATTTCTGTTGTGATTTGTTTGGCTTCATTTTCATCAAGGCATTTTAACAGGATTCTAGCAGGATCCCTCCAATACAATCTCTAGTTTGAAATGTAAAATTTGATGGCCTTCAGTTTGAGAGACATGGACTTTTCATTCTTCACCTCTGGTGTACATTCAAAATGTTGTAGAAAATAGATGACATTTTTATACAAGAGTGAAGAGGAGTAGTTTTTAAATACCCGTAAGTTGTCTTGTCTAGGCTGTATGATGGGTGCATCTGATTGGGTGAAGATTTGATGCAATTCTAGAACCTTACAATTTGATCATGATAGAAATTTTGCTAGTCCTTTCCCCTTTATCATCTTGGTGGGATTTATGTGCATGTCATAATCCAATAGTTTGACAATCCATTTTCCTCTTTTTCCCTCACTGTCTGGCTGTAGCAAAATCTCTTTGACAATGTTGCTAGGAACAAAGGTTGTTATGCTTGACTGTAGCACATAAAACCTGAAGGCCTTGAGTCCTTTGAGTAGTGCATAAGCCTTCTCCTATAATATATCATACTTCATCTCAGCATATCGAAGGGATCTACTAAAAAAGGCTATTGGTTGCTCATGCCCTTCTTCATTTTTCTGCAGTAGTACAACAACAATGGTTTCCTCTGAAGAAAAGGAGAAGATGAAAAAATATTTGGTATAGTTAGGCCTAGCCAATACAGGGGCCTCAACTAAAGCTTGCTTGATTGTTTGGAAATATGATTTCACCTCCGAGGACCATTTTATCACAACGTATTTCTTCAACATATTAGTAATAGGCTTCAAAATTTCAGAACAATTGGGCACAAAACGTCTGAGGAAGTTTATCTTACCAATGAAAGACTGAACAACCTTTTTTCTTTTGGGCATATCAATCTCTTGAATGGAGAAAACCCTCTTTGGATCTATTTTTATTCCTCCTACTTATATGATGTGTCCCAAGAGCTTCCCTTCTAGCATACTAAACTGATATTTCCTGGATTGAGAGATATTCCATACCTCCTGCATTTCTTGAAAACTTGCTCCAAATGATGAAAATGTTCATCATCATACTTGGAGAAAATGGTGATGTCATCCAAGTATATAACCATAAATTTATCTTTTTCCCCCACAATATCTATGTCCATGGCCCTATGAAAAGTGTCCCCTACATTCATCATCCCAAAGGGAATCTTGTCATACATGAATGTTCCCCATGGGGTAGTGAATGATTTGTTTTCTTTATCCTCCTCACACATTGCTATCTAGTTATAACTAGATATCAATGGCCATGTCTTTGGAAACCCTCAATCCCAATACCAGAGCTTCATATTCAGCTATATTGTTAGTAGTTTCAAACTCCATCTTATAAGAGAGGGTTATTACTTCTTCTAAAGGAAAAATGAGGAGAATACATGCACCAAATCCTTCTTTTGATGAAGAATTATTGAAATACATCTTCCATACTTTGTTTGACTGAATTGTTAATGGTTGATCTATGTATTGGATAACTAGAATTTTAGGTTCATCATCATTTAAATGAAAAACATATGAACCAATCTCATCCTCAACAACATAAATGGGTGATTTCTTGGGTTATGATGATCACTGACTATGTAGGGTAACCTTACCTCTCGGTATAGCCTCCTATATTCTCCTCCAAACAAAGAAATGGTGGTAAGAGTGAGGTCCATTTGTAATGATCCTCCAACCTTCTTAGCCCAAGTTCTGGATAAGAGCATGCCGAACTTTGGGGGAATGTTTGCTACAAAAATGTCCATCATGTCCTTTATGGGTAATTGTGCTACACTCTTCATGGGTAATTATTCTAGACAAACCACCATGTCCTTTATCAATCCTGGAAATTTTACTTTATTAGAATCAAAGGAGTACAGGTCTTGGTAAGGCTTGGTAATCTCCATACCTAGTTCTTCCATAACAACTTTAGGCATGACATTGTGAGAGGCTCCTGAGTCCCTAAGACAGTTATGCAGGATATTATCATGGACATTCAAATATATATAGAAAGGAGGAGAAGCATCAGATCCATCCTCAATATGTGGACCCACAGTGATGGCTAGGTTTTCATCCTGCAGACTAATGACATCACAAGATACACTAGAAAGATTTGGTTGCAGAACTTTCATGATGGATTTCTTGAAAGGTTCATTTTTTAACAATTCTGTCGAAGGTACATGGATATTGATTTTTATCAACTCATGTTCTAGGATGAAAGAGGTTGGTGTCTTATAATCTTCCTTTATTTAAGGGGAAAGAGGTTTTGATGGGGGAGATGACCAAGATTTAGATGACATACCTTTACTTGGATTTGGCTTGGGAGGAGCTTCAACTTATTTTCTCTGATCAGAGGTGGTGGCCTTGGAAGATCCATTTCTCATCCTCAAATGATATTTCTTCTTGGTTTGATCTTGAATAACTCCCTCCTCCCCTATATAATCAACAAATTGATTTTACAATTGTGCTACCTCATATTCTTGATGTGTTAAGTGACTGGTATAATAATCTGTCTCATTGAAAAGCTCAACAATATCATCCAAAACATCATTGTCTGCATCTATCTCCTCAATATGATTGTTTTTCAAAGGGGGCACTACCCTTTGATCATAAGAATTTCTCCTTTCTCTCTACATTACTTGAGGGGCATCATTAGGCCTTCTAAACTAATTCTGATTTCTATTACCAACCCCTTGAAAAGTTCTGTTTGGTTGTTTGGATTCCCATTTTAGCTTATCTATTTCAGAAGTTAGATCCTTAAAAGTCTTGGTCATCTCCTCAAGTTTGGGATCAGATGTAGCTAATTTATAGGAGGTAGGGGAATCTTCTCTCTATTTTTTCTTCTCTTTATCAGACATAGTCTTTAGTCTGTTTGATGCCAAAATATTAGATTCGACTTCCATGGTTGCTTCCTGCATGGAAAAGAGTGTGGTTGATCTTCTCTCTCTCATGAAGAGGGAGAAATATGCATAGAATACATTAACATAAGTTATCTTGGCAAAATATTCATTTGTTTTGATCTCATCGGGGATTCTACCATACATCTTATTGAATCTCTTAGTGAAATATGAAATAGATTCACCATTCTTTCTTTTTAAGGCCCCAAATTCAGTGATGTAGTAGAGGAAATCTCTCCTATCTCCCCATTTCTTTATGAAAGTTTCATCTAATGCCTTAATATCTGCAATGGAAGCTGGAGGAAGAACTCTGAACCATTTTCTGACTTCCCCATCCAAATTCTATACAAACAACCTCATCCACACATCTGCATAATCAATGTTAAAGTTGTCTGCAAAGCTATAAAAGGATACCAGATGTTCCTAGGCAGTTACCTCACCTTCCCCATTATATCTTGGTAAATATTTCATGTAATATGTGGCTGGGAGTTCATGTGAACGTACAGGTAGCATTAGGGGTTCATATTTGACAATAATTATGACACCCATTCTGTTAAATTCCATGGTTTGAATAATAGGAATCTGCAAATTTATGGGAGATACAGGGGTGGATGTAGGACTAGATACTGAAGTGGAATCAAGAGTTGAAGATTTCTGAGCCCTTTTGGAATTATGATTCTCAGGGCTATCCAATTCAAACTGCTTTTGACTGTGATTAGACATAGTCTCTTTGTGTGAAGCTTTACCTTTGATGGGGGGGGAGTATATATCTGAGCTACAATGGATTTTCTTATTTTCCTTTCCAACTCAAAGACTACTGTGTTATTCTCATGATTAGAATGAGCCTTCTTGGCTTTGTTGTTTTCAAATTTGGATCTGTTGAATCCCTTTCTGGGCGCCAATATTTCTTCTTTAAATTTGACTAAGTGAAGTCACCATGTGAAATATGGGAGTCTATACGTGTCTAATATTTGTTCACCATCAAATGTTAGAGCTGGTCAATTTCATTCTCCCAGGGAAATATATTTCGTTACTCCGTTCCCTGGCAATGGCGCCAGAAGATGTTGGTCCGAAGGTCTGCACCTGACTGCTAAAGGGAAAAGCTAGGGCACCTATCAGTTTAGAAAGATTATTTCTTTTATTTTTTTTTTGGTTGGTCAGAGGGTTATTATATCAAGACAAAAGCAAGGTTGGTTTGGAATAATTATATGGAGGAGGGTCCTCCTTGGTTGATGGCACACTGATGACAGACCAGTGAAATAATAGAAACAAAGGGAAACAACAGACTACTCAATGAATAATCTGCTGCAAGAAGTTCAATACTTAAAATATCATTTCAATAAATCAAACATGTATCAAAAATAGAATTACTCCCATGGGTTGCATATCAGTAAAAATAAGTCATACAATAGTTGAAAGAAAATGAAATGTACGTTGCACAAATCAAAATTTGTATTCAAGATAAGAATAAAAACACATGAAGCTTTGAACGAAACACTATCATTAAGAGTATGTTCACTAGGTAGAGAGATTTAATCCATGCATAGGACGTGTCCAACCACTCTGATGTATTTCTATTCTTTCCCCAAAAATATGACCCTTACAATATTCAAAGACGCCCTATTTAATAGAATCACAAAGGTTCTCGTCCTTAGGGGACTCATACCTAAATTTAGGTAACTTTTCGTAAATCAAATTATTAAATTAACTATGATAATTGACTTAATCAACAAGAGTGAGTCTTATCAAACACAAAAGACCACTCTTGTATCTAATATAAGAAAATGATGGAATTAATCAACTAAAAACTACTATTGTCTCTAAGATAGAACTGATACATGCGCTCGAGGAACTAAGATGGCATAAAAATACTTAGAGTGGAAAAACATAGTTCTGTGTTGAACGATGACATGTCTTCGAGTTGTTGGAGGCCACTGGAGACAATCAGATGCATGAGAAGAGTCTTCTGGAGTGTTATAGAATTGGTTGTGTCGAACTGGGATGATCTCCATATTCTCTATCTGTGACAGAGCCTTCGGAAGATAAGTGCACTTGTCATCGACCTTGTCTGCTGCCATCTGTACCTTTGAAAAGATTCGCTGGAATGGTTGATAGCCCAATGGTCACGAGGGGAGACATGGAGGAGAGAATCTAATGGGGAGGTGTGATGAGTGAATGCGAGGGAAGATGACATGTGAGGACATATGTCAAAAGGTGAGAGGAGGTGTGAATACGATGGAGGTATTGGGAGTATGAGTGGAGGACAAGTGTTAGGTGGTGAGAGGAGCAAGAGTAGTGAGTGGAAAGAGTGGAGGTGAAGTGGAGGTGACGCGGTGACCTAATGTCATTTAGGCACATGATTGAGGAAGTTGTTGAGGGTGGTTTGTGTCCAACCTCTTTTGGGTCTGCAATCCCCCACAAGCTGCCACATACTCTTCCAACAATACCATGGTTCTAATTGCGGGACCACTTTGGAAAATTAATGTTCGAGCAGTTTATGTACCCATAATGAATGGTGGATGTCGATCTGATTATGATATGTGATACAAGTGATATTTACCTGTTGCAACGATCAGAGGTTCTCGTTGAATTGAGATCAATGGCCGAGATTCATTTCAATTTTTTTTGCTTTGGGAGTTTCAAATGTTGGGCATGAGAATCGCTCGGAGAAAAATCATTGAAGTGAATGATCTGCCTCCACGTTTCCTTGTTGATGGATGGTCCAGATTCACCTCAGGATTTTTTTACTTACTCAGCTCTGTTGGTTTTCCTAGGAGTGACATGGCTGATAAGTGACGTGGTGGCCTAATGTCATATGTTCTCATGGCTTCTGATGTGTCATTGAAAGAATGGTGACACGTGTCATGTGGAAATGGGAAAATGACATAATCGAATGACCTGGAATGAGTGCCACATGTCATGACTGATGAGTGTGCCATGTGTTTGAACTGATTGTTTCTGCATGCTTCAAAACTTCAGGCTTCGTGAGTTTCTAATGTGAAGCATGAAAATATCCCAGAGGAAAATCACTGAAGCGACATGGAAGGGTCTCGGGATTTCAACTCTTCATCGAGTTTGCCTCTTCGTTTCTTTGAGAGTTCAGGAGTGGTCTTCATATAGAGCTGTCATAACCCACATGTAGTATGAGCCGAGATGACAGCCTGAAATGAATGCTTTGGAAATTAGCCACGATCGTCGATATCGAGGGACACACGACAAAGATCCGTGCACTCCAGGAGAAAGTACTTCGGAGGAAATCGAAAGTGGAGATGGGTGAAACTCTTGAAGACAAAAGTCTTGAAGTCCCGAAGTAAATCTTGATCATTCGATCTGGAGAGACGTGTGGCACTTGATATGCAACTCTAGGGATTTCGTCTTGTCGTTAAAACCCCGTGCAACTTTGACATTCTGAATGCATGAGATCCATTGATCTAAACTGCTCTTGGGATTTCTGTCATTGAAAAATCAAACCTGCCTATTTGACATCTAGGCCCGAAAATGACCTCTCTGAATTTTTGCGTTTTCTCCACAATATTTCCTCTGCATACAAAAATAAGGCTCGATCAACCTTTTGTGATCTCAATACATGTGAAACATGGTGACAATCATTTCAAACCAAATGCGACATATATTTTATCCTTTAAGAAATATAGAAACATAAATGTTCACAGACTAAAACCAGAAAGAAACGAATAAGAACCAAGTCATTCAGTAATGGGAAAATGAATTAACCAACCAGAAGAGGAAAAATTGATGAAGGAATAGGGAAAAGAGAGAGGAGAGGCAGGGGTGCAGACCTAGGTTACAATAGGAATGATCATGTTGAATCAGGTTTGTGCAGGTGGGCATCCCGAAAGAAGGGCCCAAGGTCGAAGAGGAAGTCATCGGAGCTTCTCTGGAACACAATCATGTTGATGACGCTGAGGACCCCAACTGTGAACATAACATCGTAGTCCCCTACTACTATGGGTCATGCATACCCATTGGCAACATATCTGACATTCATATTATTGTAGTAGTTGATGATATTGAGGTTAGGCTCCACCAACAAATGGTCCAACAAGGTGCGATTGAAGTCCTCGGGAATAGAAAAAAATGTTCCTGAACCCAAACTCAACAAGCCTTCTATCCAAGTGTTTCCCTAGTGTATGATCAATGCACTTCCTATGAATTTGACCTTGAACATGTGGTATGTCATCAATATCTCTATAAGGGAGCACTGGAAATGCAATCTTGGTTATATGATGAAGGTGATCCTGAAAAAACATATTCCAGACCCCAATCATAGATTGAATCGTTCAATTCTCCTCGTGGAAGAATGAAAGGATTCACCATTACATAAAGGAGATTCCACTAGTGGAATAAGTCTCCCATATGGTGAAGCCAGAGGTTGAAAATGTTCGTCAAGAAAGGATCAACGTCTGGTCGAAAGAAGAAAGTAATTTGGTGTTGGAATCATCCACTTCGACCTGCCAGGGTGCCATATATGTGCTAAAAATGTGGGATTTCCTATTGTGCACATGGAGGAAATGTAGACAACCAAGACAAGATGCCCATATTTGATATTCTAGGGGAGAATAATGGCTCCTTGTAAATATATCTTTAGTGATTCTCCAACACCTAATGTTGTAGCTAAGAAGGGGAGGACAAGAAAATCGATTTCATTACTAAGATATCCAATAGATTTACAACATTGCAAGACTCTTCTAGTTCCGTACATGGTGGATATGAAATTCATATTATAAAAAATAAAACTCACACCTTCTAGATCTATGATAACTTGCACCATATAGAACTATGAAAACTCACACCAATAAACCATACTTTGAAACTCACACTCATTTCTACATTAATCCAACACTCCCCCTTAATGGAGAAATGGATTATTTACAACACCTAACTTGTTTCTAAGGAATTAAAACTTGAACTTTCCAACAATATTAGTAAATATATCATCTACATTATCACATGTATTACAATAAATCAGATCAATTTTCTTGGACTGAATCGACTCCTTATAATTCCCAAAGAAAAAATAATTACGTGGATCCCTTTAAAAATAATTTTACCTCCTTTAGATTGAGAGAGATATATGTTGACATTTCACAAATCCAACATAAGTATTCTTACAAAGCAACCAACTCTAATTGGCTTCGTTGGAAAAAATAATCGGGTAGCTTCATGTTTATCCACATAGGCTTCTCTTCATAGGTTTGTATCCATGAATCAACACTGCAAATGCACACTACTATTGACAGATCTCATGTATCCACCAATCCAGTTATGATTGTTGGATTCATGGATACATGTGATTTGTCAGTAGTAGTGTGTATTTGTTGCAACATGAGTCATTTGTTAACTTGTTAGTTATAAATACAAATTTTTTTTAGATTCCATGTCATATGATTTCTACAACATGAGTCTAAAAAAAATATATCCTTCTCATTTTATTGTGCAACGTTGCAAGCTAAGAACATACTACCTTGATTTTTGTTTTCTTTGATAAAATTTGCATTTTTTTGCCTAGAATCATATTGTTTCTTTCTACATTCATTTAACCAATGACCATATTCCTTACAATAGTGACATTGAACTGAATATTTGTCACACCTTTGGCCTTGAGGTTGATTTTGAGTTGAGATTTGATTATTGCCTCTTCCACTTGAGTTATTCTTGTGTTTGATGGGTTGATTCTTCCACCTCTATTTGAATTTATATCTCTACCTATGATATTTGATCTTCCATTGCTTCAACCACGCCTGATTGAGAATTGTGTCTTGAAATCATGCTCCAAAGTTGGATTTTTTGACCTTCTTAGACTATGCTCATAATAAAATCTCATAGGAAAATTGTGAGATAGTTTTTGTCTCTTTTATGACCTGTTATGAGGAAAATCACTCTATGGCATGGGGTAAAACAAAATAGATGGAAATTACTGTATAAATCAACTCCAATCCCAAGTATGATATATAAACAAATATGCTAACAAGACAAGATAAAGATCCTACCTCGTCTAGATGTTTGATGAAGTCCACTGTTGAGCACTTGACTCAAACAAATACACATGCAAATTGTCCTCAACAACCAAGATACCCAAGCATATGGTGATAATATATAAATTTAGCACATATAATATCATAATCCATTGATATTCATAACAAATATGACCATGGAATAACAATTCAAATATTTTCAAGACATTAATTGGACGAGAAAAGAGTATTTTTATTAAAATGTAATCAACAAAAGTGTATGAATTAAATTTTTTTGGTTCAGCACATTCATAACCGAGAAACTAATTTCTTTCCAGTTGGGCCTCCACCACTTCAATCCACCACCAAAGGCAAGCTCATATAAGAGAGACAATGAGGTTCTCCATCAAATAGGGAAGAGCTTGGGGGCTGAACAATGTGTTCAGACTTAAAATGACAAAGGGATGTAGAATCAATATGCAGTGAAAAATTTCTCTAGAGAAAATTTTCTTTCGAACTTGAATTCTTCTTCTCTCTCCACAACTTGGATATGTCCCATTTATAGCCTTCAAATGGAACTGAAGGGCTGAGTTGGGGCTTTTCTAGTATATGGAAGGTCAAGGACAAGGATGATTTTAGGGGCTAAATTTCGCCCGTGGGATAATTTTCCATGGTTTTTCCCAAAATAAGATTTGCTACTCTAAAAATGATTCCCCAAATTCTAAAGAATAAAATTATTTCACTTTAAAAATTGCCAAAATTTTATATAAACTATATAAAATCCTTAGACATTTGAATATTTATACAAAAATATCACCAAACATTTTATAGTTGGCATATGAAGGATTAGTAAGATTTGCCAAAGTTTCTACATTTTAAAATAAATTTTCGTCCTTAAAATCATCCCTAGTCAAGGATCATGGATCTTGTGACGTGACATGGAAACCCAACACCAGTTTTTAATTTAGGGCACAAATTCTGATGTACATGGGTTGTAATGGTGCAATGTGAATATACGCATGTTGTATAGCTGTTAGGGCATGTATATGTGGAAAAAAATGTTTTTTTAGCTCTGGAAACTGCAAAAAGGGACTTCAAGTTTGCAAAAGGAAATAGAAAAGGATTTATGAGAAAGTTTGCATGGGGTGAGGAAAATATTTCTATAAAATATGCCCCCTAATGTGTGAGGTCAGAGGAGTATCTGTGATGGCCAAATAAATTATAATTCCTAGAAGTGGAGTAATGGAGACCTAACTGGAAAAACTAGTTTCTCATAAGAATATTACATTTCATAATGACTTTGTATAAATGGTTTCCAATATGAATTACATTGCAGATCCATGTGGAAATATACCAAATAGTTGTTCATGGCCATGAATAGGAAATACAAAGGTAGATACATTCCATAGGATGTCATAGTCATGGACAAGGCCCAGTGAAAACCAGTCTGAAGATATCTATATACAATGAAGTACAATATGATCTCCCATGATCACTGAATTCATATAAGTACTGGTCCAATGAATGATAGCAACAACTTAGGAAAGATGTGACTATGAACTGATGTCTTCAAGTCTTATACGTGATTCACCAAAGGTGTAATTCTACATCATGTGAATAAAGGAGTTGAGGTCAAACACAATGAGACTTCATTTGATTACCAGTAATTAAGGTATACTGTTAACAAATGCAAGATAACCTATCATTGTACATTGTTACAAGTGTGAATAAATGAGTTGAGTTAGATCACTTGAAGAATCCATCGATCGAGATAAATTTATGTATTCCCATCTGTCGATGGTGAGAGAACCTGCCACTGATGACTGCAAGCCTCTAGGTTCTCATAGGACTCTAGGTCTTGTTTCTAGAATAGATGGGATGAAGTCTATGGAAGGAGACCCGTTGAAAGGAGAGCATTAAGGAATCTCTCATCATTCGGAATGAGGTACAAATTGGTATCTTGATGATTTGGAGGAACTCAAAGGAAGAACATGTTCACGAACCAATGACCTTGTGCATATTTCGCATGCACCAGATTCAAGCAGTGCACAAAAAATACGCTCTGAATAACAACTAAAAATGAAAATTACTGACAAAGGAGAGGAAACCACCAATAAGGCTAATGGAATCCAAGACATTACATGAATCCCAGTGTGTGAATATATTTATTGTTGTAGAACACAAGGGAAACCCCCCTAGTCAGTGACCAATAAGGAAATGTTGGTTGTTGGGTTCATGGTTACCTACCCATAATGAAAGTAGAACCAAAGTGCATGATAGGACTACAAATTCATGTAAATCTGAGACACCGAAGGTATGGCCGACACACAAAGTCAAGAGTTCTAAGAAATGGTCGACACCGTTTGATTGACATCCTTTTAACAAGAGCATGAGACATATGTAAGACTCTATAAGCATAGACTCAATGATGAAAGTTTGTGATGTCAGAGGGATCAATAAAAATCTCCATAGGGACTGGAAGAGTAACCATTTGGAGGAGTAGACTCTAAGTAATGAGATCAACTTCCTAAGGTCATGTAAAACCAAACTTTAGATGAAAATTGGACTCAAAATTTTGTTCTATGTTCAAAGGCGACACGACTACTGCTAACATGAGATAATATTCTTTTCTCGCCTGTATTTTTTTGTTTTTTTATAGAAAAATGAATGCTATAATCCAAAGGAAGAAACAAGTGTCACAAGTAAGCCACTAGCTTCAGTAGTGGAGCATAAATATTCTCAATTCAAGGAGGTGCACGTAGGATATGGACACTCAGGGGAATGTTTCCTCATAGGGTACATGGTGTCAAGATGCAAAGGATATAAACAAGGCTTTGCTTGGTTGATGATGCAAACTGCTCTAGATAATAGGATTATAATGCGAAAGAGGGAATCAAAAATAGGCTCAATACTACAAGCAAGAGAATGAGATGCAATTTCAACTTAGCTTCAAATAATGTTCTTTTTCATAAATTTAGTCCCCTAGGCCCGAAAAGGAATAAAACAATACCCAGGAGAACACTTCTAGCCACTAGTGACTAGAGTATTCCTTTTTCGAAATTAGTCTACATGGTTTGAAAGATGGTTAAACTTACACCAAATAGACGTCCTCTCAAATCCAATTAACTAGTGTGAAAGAGACAAGTTCACTCGAGAATATTTTCTCTTTTTGAGAGAGTCGACAAAGAGCTTAAACAAGAATCGAGGATGTTTTTCTAGGATGCATATGACGGGGGAGGCAAAGGATCTCGTGCATGAATTTTGTCAAAGGTAAATAACTCACAGATAGCTGACACAGGTGTGGGAAAACCCAAATATTTCCAAGTCGAGGAGGATAAAATACTTTCATAGGTTACCTTATCTACAATATATCAAAGAATTCCCCTTATCTAGAAGGGTGTAAAATAAGGAATTTGAGGCTCTACAAGATCATTCCAATCGAAGGAAACCACCCTAGGACTTGGAGGGAGCATACTCGAAGAGAGTGGAATGCTCCCTTGTGCAGAAGGTATAGAACTAGAAATTCTAAGGACACGGTTGAAAGACTCATCACCCGCCAAAAGAAGAGTGGGATTCACTGAAGTTTGCATCACCAATGTCACTTCCTTAGACTTGTCACTCTCCCAGAGAAGAAAAGCATCGAACAAATATTGCATCAACATGAACACTTCTGCAACCATTGGTTGAATATGATGCAAGACAAAAAGATCCAGAGATACATCACTCCCAAAAATAGTAGTGGTGTCAGTTGAATATTACATTGACATGACCATTGGTTGAACAGGATGCAAGACAACATGGTCAAGAAACGCATCACCCCCATAAAGAAGAGTGGTGTCATTCGAATATTTCATCATAATGCTCGTTGTATCAACCAAAGAAGGATTAGAATGTTGGGAAACCAAAGACGACTTAGAAATCAAATGTCCCTTGGCAAGGATCATGCTTTTTGTACCACAATAGTAGCAAGTCACAAATGAGTAAGGTGATTTCCTTTGCAAATACTACAAAGGAAGTTGGGCTTACGTATTATACATCTAGGATTATCGATCGTATGAATTCCCCCATCATGAATTTAAGTGGTTGGTGACATGCTACCAACATGACTTGCAAAGGATAATAGAAAATATCCAACATGACTTGCAGATGTTGGTAATGAATTCCCAACATGACTAGTAGAGGTTGGTGATGAACCCCCAACATGACTAGTAGAGGTTGGTGATGAATCCCCAACATGACTAGCATAGGTTGGTTATGGATGTACAATGTGACTAGTAGTGACTAGAGTTGTGCCCCCAGCATGACATGCATCGGTTCATTTCTTTTATTCAACATGACTTGTATAGGTTGTTGACCTATATCCAACATGACTATCAAAGGTTGGTGATATAATGCCAATATGACTTGTATTGACTGGACTGGTGGCAACGGTTGGTTGCAGTTTTTGGGACCAAGGCTATGGGAAATACTAGTTTTGAGAAATCATAGGATAGGAAGGGTTCTGGTATACACCATGGCCTTGTCTGGCAGAATAATATCCTCCTTTGAATTGAATCATTAAGGGGTGTAAGGGCATCGACACCGAGTAAGCCACTTGTGAAGAGAAAGTGATATGACAAGGGTTACTTATGTGATGATATATGTTTCCCCCAGATGAAGTAACTTTGTGAAGGGGGTTTCTCATACAATAAAAATGACTCCCCCTAGATGAAATACCAAAGGGTAAATTTAGGTCCACCATGGGAAAATCATTCATAGGAACCAACATAGTAGAAGAAGGATAGATGGATGGGATGTAATAGGCAGGATGACCACCCATTTGAGCACTTTCTCCTGGAAAAGTGAAGATAGGATTGGATACATATGAAGGAATATTCTAACCTCCTACTGTAAGAGTTGGTTGAGGGATATGACTCCCATCAAACGAAAAAGAGAGAATAAGGAGGCATCATGCCCCCATACCCAAAAATAGGATTCACATAAGGAGAGGAGACAAAGGATGGAAAGTGCGAAGACATGTCTAGCATACCATGATAAAAATTATTAGAGGCCCAAGGTCTTGGTTGAGTATCATGATTTGGCATACCACTCAGAAGTACAAAAGGATTTGTCCCCATGGAATTATAAAATAGCATGGGATGGGTAACACTAACTAAGGGAGTCGAGGGGGCTCCACTAGCCATAGCAATGAAAAATCATGATGCAATAAAATATTCTACGACCAACTAATAATCACATAGAAACCAAAGTAAATCAAAAATCCAATGCACACTAACATGATATAGTGGCTGAAAAGGGGCCTCCCTCATTAGAGTAGGTATGTCTCTCCCAAGATGGGCCTGAGACCCCCTTCAAAATATTAGAGGTATTAGAATCAGTTATAATGGCCCTTGTGGGCTTAACAACGTAATTGGTCAGATCCCTCAAGAAAGGTAATCCTCCATAAATGTTGTGTGTTGTTCGACCCTTATCTAACTCAGGGTACCTGCAAAATAACCCCTATAAGTAACCTATGTGGCTACCTATGTCAAGCAACTAAACCACCACGATATAACCAATTCACAAGATAACATTTGTAAGTCAAGTTCACCATATGTGCAGGGTAACAAAGACCAAAATATGAAAAGCACCACCTCTCATAGAGGTAAAGGTACTAGAAAGACCCCAATATACGAATAGATCCCCAGAAATATCTTTGACACTAAGAAGGTATTGGAGGGATATCTCCTCAACCGACTTCACCTGACCTCATGCTCAACTCTGGTGTGAGCGGAGCCTCCTGGAATCACCAGTTATACAATAGATTCCACCACTCCCTTAATCAGACACATATGTTGATTTTAATGTCCTTGTAGAAGTTTACTCACAAAATCCTATTCCAAGTCTCTAAATATTAAGCTAGTTTGTGCACCCTGAAAAATAAAATCGTTTCTAATCAATTTTAAATTTATTAGTGTTACTTTTAGTGGATTTGTTTACTCAAAACATGTGGTCATGAATCTGATGATGTTATGATTTAGTAAGTAAAATAAATAAATATGAATATAATGCAAAGTCCTAACTTTAATTCTCAACAAATGATTATACTTTTTCAAAATGGAATTTTCAATTCAGCTCTGTGATTTCAAATAAGATGCAATATTTCCATATATGTATCAAGATCATTGATGAGAACCCCAAAGATCAAATGCCATGATGAAAAATGTATATTTTTTGTATTTTCAAGATAAAAGAATGAAAATGCAAGGACTGAACACCAGGTTGATATATAAATCCTATTGTAAGAAAAAAATGAAAAACCAAGTAGGATATCAATAAGAAAACACCCAGCCCAAGATGGAAACAACCAATGAAACAAAAATGATGAGAAGGAACGATTGCCCAAAATTCAACCAAAGAAAGGTTTCCTATCGCTTTGCAGGCACTCAACAGTCATGACAGGGACCCAAGAAGACTCAACAACCATCAAAACATACCCAACAAACACCAAACTCAGCAATCAAGCAAACAAGGATGATGTACATGACTGTTCAAGAGAAAATTGTGCATATACTCTCCCTACATAATTAAAACTCACGTGTGTACATGTCTGTCAAGGTAAAACTCATGTATATGTGTTGAAACACTGCCAAGTTAAGGATAAGTCCAAGAAACTCAGACTCAAAATGAAAATAAGTTGTTAAGCAGTTGTAAGGCCTGTGGATACAGAGCCTCATAAAACATAAATATAAATATATAAACTCTATCTTATCTACTTATTTATTTACCAACATAGTAATTAATAATTTTAACTGTATAATGATGAACAACAACAATAGTATTAAGATGAACAACAACAATAGTATTAAGATGAACAACAATAGAATGAACATAATGAACAACAATATAATAATGAACATAATGATAATGAAATGTATTTACCTCAATCTGATGTTGAACTGAAGTTCAACCTGATGCTGATGAATCCTGCCCAAACTAATTAACCTCCCATCCATCTAGGAAAAAACTTTATGGATCCCTAGCCCCAGGATTCCTTACCGTTTCCTGGCCGCCGAGCCCTAAATTCCCAACAACACATGCCCCTGTGAGAGTCCTGAAGAAAGATGCAAGTAAAACAGATGCAACCCAAACTGTTTCCTCCCTTCACCTTGTCCCTCTCCCCATTTCTCACCGTCCCATAAATTAAAAATATACCTCAACCAAAAAGAGCTCCCCCTCGCGAGTCCTCCCCTCACCCTTATCTTCCTTCTCCTCCTTTCTCCAACCGCCTTCCCTTCATTGATCACTCAACTACCTTATCCCTCCCATAAATTGGTTCAACTACCAATAACAATTATGTTATAATAAAGTCTTAAAAAAAAATCGATTTTAATAATTCATTAAACTAATATTTATTAATCATGATAATTAAATAATTAATTAGGGTTGTTACATACACCCACCCTTCAATAAACTTTGTCCCAAAGTTAGAGTAATTTACAATACAAGGGAAATGACACATGGTTCATACAGTCATATCAAATAAACAACATTATCAGTAAGTAATAAAAAGAAAACTCATACATACTAGTGTACATGTGCAATAAATGCATGTGTAGCTAGCACTACAAGTCTCACGCATGTACTAATGACAATAATTATCACACCTATAGTAATTCTTGTATGCGTCGAATCTAATCAACAACACTATTCATTTTATAAAAGACAATAAACCAATTAAAATGTTTACAAAATACCTTAATTACAATAATTTAGATCAACAACGTTCATTTAGACAATTTTAGTTCAGTTAAGAAATTATAAATATACATATTTACATATTCTCTTTTCAGAAAGGAAAAACAATAAATTCCACTATAAGGAAAATCCCCATACCCTCTGAACTATTTCTATTCATCCTTCCTCCATAAATTACTTCCATATTCCATCCCTATTCTTCCTTTGTTGGACTATCTTGGAGCGTCAACTGTATTGACCTAACTCTAAATAGAACCCATAAGCGGAAGTGTCAGTATCTTGACCAAGCTTCCCCATTAGGCAACTGACAGTCATCATCACACGTCTAGGGGAGCATGAGATAACATTGTCCTCCCATGACTTCAGTTTCATAAGATACACAATGGGAAATAACTCCACCCCTCCTAATAGGACTAGGGTCCACACCCTACCATGGAATATAAAGTGGAACTATGTTGCTGGGAATTTTGTCATCATATATTCAGTTTTAGGAAATCTCACCACCTGAAAAACTTGCACTGGTCCACATATCATAGAAATGCATTCGAACCTGATATAATTTCACATACAAATATTCATACCATATTGTTTCTTGGTTGGTATTCATGACATCCACTTTTATTACCATCATCCTTTGGCTATTTCATAGCCCATTGACCTGCAGATTAGTCTATAACACAACTCATATATATCTATGCATTATCATGATGTAAATGTATTCGACCATAATCTCAATTCGATATCCACGTACCAACAACTTTAAATGTCAAAATTTTCAACTTAGAAATAGATCGCATAATATCCCCATAATTCAATTAACGTTAACCATTCATAGAATTTTCATTCACATAATAGATTGCATCATATCCATCATTATTCAAATAACTCTAAACATTCATAGAATTTTCATTCACATAATAGATCACATCATATCCATCATCATTCAAATAATGTTTAAAATGATCCAGATTTTATGAGAAGAACAAAATGACTATAGATTATTAACAGGTGCTTAACACAAAATAATAGAGATACAATAGAACTAGTTTTCTATTCAATAAGGAAATAAGATGAAACTGTAAAATGCAATGGAAGCAAGCTTGTTGGAATGGTGGCGGCTTATCTCTAAGAAGAGATGTGACGGTTGCGCTCATTCACAAGAAGATGATTACAATCAGGCTTTGAAGGCCTCTTTACAATAAATAAGAATTCCAAAAATCCTAGACATCCAAAAACCTAACCCTAGGAGATGAAGCGCCAAAAGTCATGTGGGCCCCGTTTGGGTAAGTTAGTACATCGACTTCTCGGGGTCATAACTTTTGCATACGATCTCCATTTTAGGCATATGATAGCCCATTGGAAAGGTATCGTTGAGGATATTAATTTTGGGGGCTCAATCATGCCTTCAACTAACATTGAGAAGATCGATACCGAAAAACCTTCATTTAGGCCCTCAAAATGGGCTCGGAAGTTAAAACTGCTAAAAATAGTAAATTGCCAAAATTGTCAGAAAACTATTTTGAGCTAGTTGGAAAAGGTGGGTGGCCATCGATATCCACCTAGATCAATCCTCCCTCCTTAGTAATCAATGGTATCCATTTCATTGAGTTCCCCCATCAGATGAGAAAATGTCTGTTGAATTTGGCCATGGGTGAGCCACTTGCCTTGGTGCAGGAGTTTCCTTGCTTTGACGACTTGATAAAGTTGGATCCTTTTTGTCAAGTGCCCTTGATCTGTGTATCCACAATATGATCATTGGATGCCTATTTTATGCATTTGGGGTTGAGATCTACTGGTTTCAGCTGCTCTCCTATGTCTAAGGTGTTCAATAATGGTGGGAAATAAGGGCGAAGGAGATCCATGTTGAACATTGGGTGCAGGCCAAGGAAAGGAGGAATTTTGAGCTCAAAAGAATTATCTCCCATGGCCTTGGTGATGGTATATGGTCCATAATGGAGTGGGATAATATTTTTATGGGGTCCTGTAAGGCATTCTTTCTGCAAGTGAAACAAAACTTTTTCGCCCACCTGAAACTTATGTGGTACCTGATGTTGATCATGGCGCTGCTTGTACTTGTCATTGGACTTTTGTAGGATATACTGAACCTGTTGGCGAATGTGTTGGATCTGCTCAATGAACTGGGTGGATTTGTCAGCTTCATTTTGAGCAGGAGATGAGTTAGTCGAGGTGACCACAAGGGGAAGTGCAACATATATGGGACCCAATGGTTGGAATCCCAACCCCACCTGAAAGGGGTTGTGGCCAATTGAGCTATGTAGAGCTTGGTTGTAGATATGTTGGACATAGGGAATGTTATCATCCTATGTGAGAGGGTTATTTGAATTATACATGAGAAGGCTATGCACAATAATTCGATTGACGACCTCAGTTTGGCCATCTGTCTGGGGGTGGAAGGCCATGGATTTGGTGAGCTTGGTGTCCAACAGTGACCATAGGCTTGACCAGAATGTCCTGAGAAAATGATTGCCCTGATCTGAGACAATGGTTTGTGGGATTCCAAAATGTACCCAGACTCGTTCAAAGAAGATCTTGACAGTGGCCTCTGCTGTGATGTTTGTCTTGTAGGCAACCAGAATCGCCATCTTAGAAAGGCGATAAACAACCACAAAAAAATAGTCATTTCCTCGCTTGGTGGACAGGAGGCCCGACATGTAGTCCATTGAGATGGATTCCCATGGCCTGTCAGGAGTAGGAAGAGGGGTGTATAGGCCCTATTTCTTAGTGGTCGGTTTGGCAATAACACATGAAGTGCAGGACCTGATATACTTGTTGACCTCCTGTCAAAGTTTCAGCCAGTTGAAATGTTTTTGTAGCATCGCCACTGTCTTTTTGATGCCAAAGTGTCCTACCACCTGACTATAGTGCGCTTCATGGATCAACTTCACTTGCTTGCTTGATGGAACATAGATATGGCCCAGACAACATAATAACCCATCCTGAAGATGGAAATTATCGACAACTAGGTTTGCACCCAACATTTGGTAGGTGGTGGTGAAGTTCGGGTCTGTCTCATAGAGTTGGGGCCATCCAGAGGTCTCAGGGCCGTAGGATTCTAGGACCATGGTGAGTGTCGTGACTAGCGGTCTGTTGAGGCAATCAACGATGCGATTGGTGATTCCTGTTTTATACTTGATTTTGAGATGTTTGTGGACCACTTTTGATGGTGATCATTCTGCAATTTTCCTTATGTATGCATGAACTGCAGTGGCTTATGATCAGTGTGGATGACTTTCTCCTTCCCAAGAATGTAATGTCTCCACTAGTGGCAGGTTTTCACAATGGATTATAGTTCTTTGTCATAAGTAGGGTAATTACAAAAAAAATATGATAATGTCTGACTATGATAGGCCACAGGGTGTCCGTTCTGAGTGAGAACGACACCCACCACATAGTTTGAAGCATCTGTCTCGATCTCAAAGGGTTTTTGCAGGTATGGTAGTGAAAGTACTGGGGCTGAGCACAAATGCTACTTCAAATCGTCGAATGCTTGTTGTTGGGACCGACCCCATGTAAATTTCACCTTACCACCACCCTTGGTTATTTTTCTAAGGGTCCATGCAATATGGGAGATTCCCAACACGAACCTGTGGTAGAAATTGGCAAGGCCTAAGAAGATCTGAAGCTCAATGAGTGTGGTTGGGGCTGGCCAGTCACGAATGACTTGGATCTTGGATGGATCCACATGTACGCCATGCTGATCAATTATGTATCCCAGGTAATGGACCATGTCCATGTCGAAGGAGCATTTTTCCAAGTTGGCATATAGCTTGTGCTGCCACAGGGTGTACAAAACCTATTGAATATGCTACAAGTGTTCAGCCCAAATCTTGCTATAAATGAGAATGCCATCCGAATACAACACTACAAAAGTATTGGTGAATGGTCGCAGAATATCATCCATCATTTTCATGAAAGTGGCTGGAGAATTTGTCAAACCAAAGGGCATGACCAACCATTCAAAAAGGCCTTCCTTTGACTTGAAGGAGTTTTTCCATACATCTATCTGTTCTATTGGGATCTGTTGGTAGCCATAATTCAGATCAATCTTACTGAAGTATTTGTCCCCCATGAGTTGATCAAGGAAGTCATCCATTCGAGGAATAGGGTACCAGTTTCTGACTGTGATTTTATTTAGAGCCCGATAATCAATGCAAAGTCGTCAGGTTCCATCTTTCTTCTGTACTAGCATGATTGGGCTCCCGCAAGGTGATGATCTTGGATGGATGTGCCCCTTGTGGAGCAGTTCTTGGTTCTATCACCTGATATCCTCATTCTCTAAAAGAGAGAGGTGATAGACTTTCCCATTAGGGAACGATGCGTCAGGGGTCAGATCGATGGGGTTCTTGACCTGGCAGTGCAAAGGTACCCCGATAGGTGAGGAGAAGATATCTGAGTATTCTTCCACGACCTTATCTAATTTCTTCTACTGTGTGGAGAAGTCATCCGTAGATACCCTGGATGTGGCTATGATATTTCACTTATTTTCAGATCAAATCACGAAGAATACAAACTTCCCCATCTCAGAGACGATATTCCTACATTGCTTAGCAGAGATCAAGGAAATATCACTGGGTGGGACTGCCTTGGGTATCCTATACAATTTCTTGTTCAAAGTAATAATAACACTATGATGCCTAGACTCATATACAACATGAAATTTCCATAAATAAGGTTGGCCCAACAGAACATCACAAACTTTGAGAGGATTAACATCACACAATACCTCGTCTTTGAAGGGTTTGATTTTGTACAATAGTCAACACTGTTGGCTGACGCGGAGATCGCTTCCTTTGTGGAGCCATCCAATGGTGTAGGGTTGTGGGTGTAGTGTTGTTGGCAGGGCCAACTACTTGATGACCTCTACTGAGATGAGGTTCTTATAGCTACCACTATCCATGATGAAGTGTATTGGGGTTCCTTTTACCCACACTTGTGAATGGAAGAAGTGGTCTCCTTCTTTTGGCTCATCTGGTTCACCAGGCTGGAGCTTGGTGGTAGAAACAGTGGCACTAGGTTCTGCATCAATGATCTGTATTCCCCTTTCTCATTCTGGCTTAGATTCTGAACCTACATTTGATTTAGAGGCTTTCACTTCAACCACCAACAATGTCTTTGAGCAACAATCAACAGTGTTGTGCCAAGGGCTCTTATGGAAGTCGCACCACTTCCCGATACCTTTCTTTGTCTTTTCGGTGTCCTTATTTGCTTGCGCATTGGACTGGACATCCTGATACTATCCATATTTTATCTATCCTTTGTTCCATGGGTTGGGGCCGCCCTTTCTTGGCCTTTTTTGTGAGGGGTTCCCAGGATGAAATTGTCGCATCTTTTGTTTGAGCTTCTACTCGATTTTGACAACATATCGGTAGGTCGTGCCCAAGGATGAGATGTACAAAAATTCCATTTAGGTCTGGATGTATCTATCCAAAGTGTTGTGATACTTTATCACCATATGTCTCTTTGAATCTTTGATACCCATATTGGTGCCAAGGTATGAAAGATATTCGTGAAATCTGGCACTGTTTGTTCTCTTTCTTTCCGCAGTGTGGTCCATTTGGTATACAAGTCATCATAACTTTTGACATGGTAGTATTGTTCCTTAATAACATTCATGAAGGAACACCAGGTGTTCATGATTGTAAATAATGAGGGTTCCTCTATTTCCTTTTTTCTCACAGAAATTTTCGCACCAATCTTTGACTTGGGGAACGGCCTTGAGGAGCGCAAAAGTAATATTTTCTCTATTCAAAAAGTTATGGATAGAAAAATACCCTTCTAGTATATTCAACCACTTGTCTACATCATTTGCACGTCTATCTCACCTTCAAATATAGGAATATCAAATTTTATTTTTACCTTGAAATGGGTGGCGCCTCTACTCGAAGAAGATGTGTTGCCTGTTGGTAGACGCCAATGGATTTGCACGAAACTATCCATCATCTCGTTCCTTTGTTGCATGAGGGATTCCTCAATCAACAATTTGAAAGGATATCCTATCCCATCATATTTATTTTATCCTTCCATGAGAGGTCACTTGGGTGTGAAATAGATTTTGTCCTCAATAGAAACAAGCTCGAGACCCAACACTTTGTACTCCGACCTCGTTGGGGACATGCATTAAGACAACAAGGGGAAGACTGATCTAATACCATTGATTCATATTTTATGAGTAGAATGAAATGACTATAGATTATTAACAGGTTCTTAACACAAAATAAGAAAGATACAATAAAACTGGTTTTCTATTCAATAAGGAAATAAGCTAAAACTGTAAAATGAAGCGAAAACAAGCTTGCTAGAATGGTGGCAGCTTATCTCTGAAAAGAGATGTGACGGATGCGCTCATTTGAAAGAATATGATTACAATTAGGCTCTGAAGGCCTTTTTACAATAAACAAGAATGAAAAAACCCTAGACATCCAAAAACCTAACCCTAGGAGATGAAGCACCAAAAGTCACGTGGGCCCCATTTGGGTAAGTTAGTACATCAACTTCTCGGGGTCGTAACGTTTGCATAGGATCTCCGTTTTAGGCATATGATAGCCCGTTGGAAAGGTATCATAGAGGAGATTAATTTTGGGGGCTCAATAATGCCTTCAACTATCCTTGAGATTCTCAATCCTGAAATACCTTCATTTAGGCCCTCAAAATGGCCCCGAAAGTTAAAACTGCTAAAAATAGTAAATTGCCAAAATTGTCAGAAAACTATTTTGAGGCAGTTGGAAAATGTGGGTGGTCCTCGATATCCACCTGGATCACAAAAATTCATAGAATTTTTTATCACATAATCAATTTCATAATATCCATCATCATTCAAATAACGCTAAACATTCATAGAATTGACATTCACATAATAGATTGCATAGTATCCATCATCGTTTAAATAACGTTAAACATTCATAGAATTGACATTCACATAATAGATTTCATAATATCCATCATCATTTAAATAATGTTAAATATTCATATAGGTTCATACGTCTTAAAATTTCAAGTGTATCATTAATAGTTTCACAATGAATAGAAAATAAAGGTGATTAGGCCTCAGGTAATCCTAGTTGTCTATGTCAAAAGGTGGCATTACATACACCAAACCTTCGAGAAACATATTATCGAGGTGGTAAAAAAAGTGAGGGATAATATTGTCTTAATGTCTCGACATCCTCCCATGTAGAATATCCTGGACTATACGTGTCCCACTGGACCTTAACTTGGTCTACCAAATAGTTCCTGAGCTGTCAGAATCTACAGTCCAATATGCGTAACGGTTCTACTGTGAGGGGTCCTGCCTCCAATACCTACAATTCCTTCCAATTCAGTTTATGTGATTTGTCAGCAACATAATGACGTAGAATAGCTACATGAAAAACATTATGAGTTTTATTCAAGTTGGGTGGCAGTACGAGACGATAGGCAACGGGTCCAATTCTCTCTTGGATTTTGAATGGTCCTATAAATCGAGGTTGCAACTTTGTCCCCTTACCGACATGAATGGTACTCTTATTAGGCCTGATACGAATGAAAACTTGATCTCCCACTTTATAACTTTAGTCGTTCCTATGTGCATCAACATAAATTTTATGTTTATCATGTGCTTCCTTTAGTCTCTGCCTAATATGAACCACATGTTCCTCCATCTCTTGAATCAATTCAAGCCCAACTATCACTTGGAATTCTAACCTTTCCCAACTCAACATTTTTTTGCATGGCCTTCCATATAGAGCTTTGTAGGGTGGCATTCTGATGGAGCTATGAAAATAATTATTATAGGCGAACTATATCAAAGGTAGGTACTTCTCCCATTGGATTTGATTAGCCATAACATACATCCTAAGAATGTATTCCAATACCCGATTTACTCTCTCAGTTTCAGGATGATAAGATGTGATTAAGTTCAACTACGTACCCAATGCTAACTGCAAACTTCTCCAAAACCTCGAAGTGAATCTGGAGTCCCTATCTGAAATGATATTCTTGGGTATTCCATCCAAACAGATGACCTCACTTACAAACATGCATGCCACATCAGTGACATCATAAGTGTCTCTAACCGAAATAAAATGAGCGCTCTTGGTAAAATTATCAACTATCAAAAGAATGGCATTGTGTCTATGAGATGTGAGTGGAAACCCCACAACAAAATCCATAGAAATGACTTTGCACTTAGACATAGGAACATCATGTCATTGTAGGAGACCTTCCAAGTGGTGGTGGTCGGCTTTAAATTGTTGACACTCCAGGAACTTGGCGACGAAATGGATTACATTGCGCTTCATGCCTACCCAGAAGAAAAGCTTCTTCATGTCTGCGTACATTTTATTCACACCCAGATGCGCACAATAAAGTTCTCTACGACCTTCCTTCAATATGATGCTTCTAATATCCCCACCTTCGGGGATGTACATCCTTCCTTGATATCTTAATAGTCCATCTGCTTCAAGGCTATATCCTTTATACTTTGGATCGAATTGGCTCCCACTCTAGAGGGTTGAAATAACTTTTAAATATCAACTATATCCAAAGAGTTGCGTCAACACACGCTACCTCAGATTAACTTTTAAGGGTACCAAGGAGAAGAAACGTGGTCTCCTACTCAAGGCATATGTGACCACCATTTATTTTCCCTTTATGTACAAAATACCAAAATCGTACTCACTCATAAACTCACTCCATCATCTCTCCTTGGCATTAATATCCCTTTGAGTGAAGAGGTGTTTTAGAATTTCATGGTCCGTTTTGAGCTCAAAGTTTCGCCCCACTAGATAGTGCCTCCAAAATTTCAGAGCTAGCATTATATCTGCCAACTCTAAATCATGAGTAGCATAAATATCCTCATGTTTCTTCATGATTCAGGAGCATCGCTCCATGTCATAAACATGCTAGCCAACCAACACATTCAACGTGCATTCATGGAGAAAGGGAGAGGCGCCGACCCTCGCACTTTTAAATTTTGAAATATGATCTGATACGGATCGTTAATGTTGTAAGGATGTAAGAGTCGAGCACACCTCTATACAAGTAATGGTTGGGTTTTCCTTAAATGGTTACCTACAACAAGCCCAAGACGTAGTTAGGTCTAGGCACTCATTTATGTAATGTAGCTATAGAAGTACAATGTAGTAGTAGGATAGCGATGGCACTAAGGCAGTGAAGAAGATAAGAACATGGGGCCCTCATTTTGTAGGAGGAGACTTAGGATATAGAAGAGGGATCTCAGGTAGAGAGATCTTAGAAAATATGAGAGAGATATTGAGGGAACTGAGACTCTATAGAAGTCCAGTTTTTGTAAACACATTTATATAGACATTTTGAAATTAATAAAAAGAAGTATTTCTTGCCCATGAATTTTCTATGTGTGTTCATGCATTTGAATGTCATTATATGTTGTAGATATAGGTGATAGATAGATTTTTCTATCTATTTGTGAGTTTGTCGATTTCATTCTAGTTCCTTAGGCTGTGCAAGGATTGCACAATAAAACATCGGAGGTTCTGTAGCCAATGCAAGGAGTGTGCATCTGAATTCTATGGAATTAGAAAGAACATGCCAGAAGGGCACACTAGAGTGATCACAAGCTCAAGGGAGAATCCTTAGAGTTACTGAATACTCTGGAGGTAAGGTTGTGTAGAGGAGTGCACAGAGAGGTAGAACTACTAAAGGTTTTGTGGAGCTCTGCCAAGAGGGCATCGAGCGAGTGAAAGGAGTGCACCAAGAAGAACTCTATTTTGAGTTCAGAGATAAGGGAAGTGTCCAGGAGAAAGACACTCACCGAGTTACTGAACACTCTGTCAACTCAGCAATGAGTGCTTGAGAAGAAGCTTCCAGGAGGGTGCTTACATGCCTTTGAGGATGCAGAAGGGCCTAGTCCCTTAGAAATGGAGCAAGTAGAAGCTCAGAAGAGATAGCACAAGGAGTGTGCAAGAGTGGACTTATTTAAAGTTCAAAACCCCAGGAGGAATAGTGTGAAATCATATACAAAGTGAAATTGTGTGAAAGGCCAAGGAAAATATTCATCACCAAAGTCAGGAGAGACAGTGTGTCCAAAACGCAAGTGAGATCCAAATTCCCAAGGCTCAGAGGAGATAAACTGAAGGAGATACCTTCAAAACTTTGAAAATATTCCAAGTTAGGAAGAAATCACAAGATCAGGAGGAAGATCACAATATCTAGAGATTAGCTATGGAGGAGGAAATCTGGACCATCAGATCCACATCCAGACACCCATAAGAGAGCACAAGAGGGAGAACAAAACTCAACCATCAGATCTGAAGTGCATGGACCAACAATCATTGGATCAGGGTAAGGTCAAAAACCGTTAACCCTTTGCGTGCACAATAAAATGGGCTTGTCAAAGTCCCAAAGTCCCAAAGTGAATAGGGACCATCCATCTTGAAGGGTGACATATGGAAAAAGACCCAGGGTATTCATGGAATCGGACATCGAGAGGTTTGCAAGGAGCAGAGGAGAAAAATCGCAAAATCATTCCAATCGTTGGATCTAGGGTGACAGGTGGTGGAGATCCACACACATCTAGGGATCAAGCACCGAGAGAATGAAGGTGAAGCCAAGAGAAAATACCTAGGGAGCTGGGAGCCGAAGCGATCATAGTTTTCCATTGCGGGGGACACATGGCGAGAGATCAACATTTCGCTGACTCACGACTCAGGAGAGTCAAAGAGAAAAGTTGTGAAGATTCATGAAATGCGCATTCATGATTAGATCATAACCATTGATCAAGGAGAGACCTAGAGTGTTGATTGTTCAGAAGGAATTTTAGCATTTCAGGGATCAGGGGAATAGAGGTGAAGAGTCCTTTGACTTCCTGATACGCAAAACCCTGACGCGATATGTAGTGTACCAATTGCTATGATACCAATTTGTAGTGTACCAATTGCTCTGATACCAATTTGTAGCGTACCAATTTGCTACCCAGGTTTCCAAACCCCTCAATTTACCATTATACATGAATGTTTACATAATTGGTAAAGGAATTATAAGCACATGCATTTAAACAGAATTAAACACACTTAATTCTCAGAGTAAAACATATGGGTACTGCTATAATTAAACCAGTCATAGCATTCATCATTAATTCATTTGCACAACGGAAAACATGATAATATATACAACACAGTCGTGCCAAAACATGTTCAAAACATAATTCAGAATACTTATCTTTTATTTGC
>SNQJ01S0050011.1:387-18340 GCA_010110895.2 Picea sitchensis | reverse complement strand
CTACAACTTATTCAAAACTTGGCTCACCAGCCTATAGAACATATTTACAATTCTTTGCATATAACATGATCTGCAACGGGGCTCGGCCTTGGGGACACTACACGATATGGACCATTGGATCTAGAGGAGCATGGACTGTCGGATTTGAGCACTCTGAAATATCGAAATTTCGGGAGTCGGGATGTGGAGGAAGTTGTGACTTGGAGGTCAAAAGTCGTGAAATCTTGATTTGCAAAAGGAGGATCTCAACCTTCGATCGAGAGGAGGAGTATCGGCCGTTGATCTTCCGTAGAGTAGATATCGAGATATCGGGGATCGAGATATTTAAAGAGAGAAGTCTCTTGACTTTGCGAAATGCAAAGTCTTGATAAGCGAAAGGAATATCTGAACCATCGAATCTTGGAGCGTCAGAAGCTGTTGATTTAACACGGGGGAATTTCGGGTATCGGTGATTGAAGGAGCCGACGAACTCAACCTCAGGAGTCCCGATATCAAAAAACACGATGCACCTAGAGGATTGGACCTAGGTCACCAGATAGGGTGAAATGGAGAATATCTAAGGGAGGGATTAAGGACCGTTAATCCCTTTTCAGGGTTTCGGGACTTGGAGGGGTCGAGTGTCTTGGAATGAAAATCCCTGACATCGTGACATGTGATGCACCTATTGTGTAGGCCTGTGGTCATGTGAATGGAGCTTAGGCCTAGCACTTGTCCATGCGGGATGAGTTCAATAGAAGGACCTGTGGATTCGTTCAAAGGGTTCCAACAGGAGCTGAAGAGCCATTTTTGGCTCAAGATAGAGTTGATGCAGAGACCGGGAGGTTAGCGGACCCTGTCGAGGTAGGGGGTATGCACCATGTGGTATCAGAGCATATATGTTTGTGTGTAGATTTCAGGTGAAAAGGATAAAAGAAGATAATATGATAACATCAAGTGGTATCATAGCTTGAACATAATTTATTTATGTAGACGAAGACGATGAAGAGGATAGTCTGATACCATCAAGTGGTATCAGAGCTCATATTGGTTAAATTCTATAGCAGAGAGTAGATAAAGAAATTTCTCTGACACACAACATCAAGTGGTATCAGAGAAGAAGTTTTCATCTATAGACTTTAGGTGAAAGAGAAGAAGAAGAAAGATTGTTGGTGCTCTGTGTGAAAGATTGTTGCAAGGTGTGCAACAAATGGTGGACAACCAGGTGAGCTGTAGGAGAAGATGGTGATGCTCTGAGTTGTAGAGTAACCAACAAAATTGCCAGGGGGGGTAGGCAGAGAAGATGGCTACTGAAGGCCATGAGCGGGGTCAAAGAGAAGACCACCAACAAAAGATAAAAGCATAGATTGACAAGGATCTCACTGATATAAGAGCGAGAGTGGAATAGCTGACATTGAAGATGCAGCAGGAGGTGAAGGTACATTGGAGGTACGAATGGCCTCTGAACAGGAAATCCAAATGGCCCATTCAAAAATTGTTGCTCAGGAAACAAAAACAAGAGTTGAGGAAGTGGTTGAGGTATGATGAAAACCATAGTGACACAGATATGGTTTGCATATGTGAACTAGAAGTTGGAGAAACCCTCAGTGATGAGGAAGGGAGATGAGTTTCGGGTCTCATAAACTGCTAGGAGGGCATAAGTGAACTTTCAAATTTCCAGGTGGGCAATGGAATTAGATCAGTAGAAGGTCTCATATACTGCTAGAGGAGAAGTGATGAAATTTCAAGTTGCCAGGTGGGAAATGAAGAGGGATCATTGGATCTCATAGACTGCCAGGTGGGAAACAAAAAATTCCCAAATTACCAGGTGGGCAGGGAGAAAGGGATGAGACTGTCAGAGGGTCTCATAGACTTTGTTGAGAGTTCATATCAACAAGGAGTGTTGATATATGAAATTTCATGTGTGTTTGCAGACCATGTGAATGAAGAGGAGGAGAATTTGAATACTTCTATCGCAGAGGAGGATCATAGTATCATTCTTATCATTGGGGGAATTTGAATATTCCTTCCAGACAGCCCAGTGGAGGCCAAAGAATGCATTGCAGATGAAACAATGAAAGAACGACATCTAGCAGTGACTATCATGATGAAGGAGAAGATATCAGAAGATTCCGAAGGAGAAGATTAAGGGAAGGACCAGACACTGACGTTTTCCCCAGTAGAAGGAGATGAGCATTCTGAAGAATGGCTCAAAATTTTTAGCCGTGAAAATGAATAGGAGATGACTGCAACACTGGAGCCTATAGTAGAAGAGGAAGAAGACAGCATGAAATTCATTGATCTGTATGAAGAACTGGAAGCCCTAGAGAGAAGGGTGATGGTGCAAAGCTTGCACATCCAATGAGCTTAGTTGGAGACGGATGGAGAAGCATACCATCCCTAGGAGAAGATGGAAGAAGTTGGGGATATACCAACAGAGGATATGACAGAAGGAAATTTGTTAGAGGAGGAATATGAGCAACATATTAGTGATGAGACTGCAAAACTAGAGTCTACTGCAGAGCGGAAACTTAGCGCCACAAGAGGAAATCAAGCCATCAAGGGAGATCAAGCTGATCTACCCATTGAAAAGGAGGAAGTGCAGAAAAGAGGACTTCATAACAAAATCCAGCCACTAGAGCAGCTGGACGAGGTGATAGAGGAAATTAGGAAGCTAATGTTGAGGTCAGCGCAAGAAGTAGTCAACAAAGGAGAGTTGAATAGAGGAGAACCTACAAGAGCAGTAGGAAAGAAACAACAACAACAACATAGTTGGAGAGGAGCAAGAGGACAACTCCAAGAGAAAGTTTGGGATCCAGGTGGATTTCAACACTAGGGAAAAGGAGCTCATCATTTTTCTAGCAGGGGAGTATAATGCAAGAGCATCTATCCACGTCATAAACGTGCCAACCAGCCAACACATTTAGTGTGCATTCATGGAGAAAGGGAGAGGCGCCAACCGTCCCACTTTTAAATTTTGAAATATGATACGATATGGATCATTCATGTTGTAAGTATGTAAGAGTTCGTCATGCCTCTGTACAGGTAGTGGTTGGGGTTTCCTTAAATGGTTACATACAACAAGCTTAGGACGTAGTCAGGTCTAGGCACCCATTTATGTAATGTAGCCATAGAAGTAAAATGCAGTAGCAGGATAGCGATGGCACTAATGCGGTGAAGAGGATAAGCTCATGGGCCCCTCATTTTGTAGGAAGATACTTAGGGGATACGAGAGGGATCTTGGATAGAGAGATCTTAGAAGATCTGAGGGACAGAGCTTGAGGGAACTGCGACTCTATAGAAATCCATTTTTTGTAAACACATTTATATAGACATTATGGAATTAATACAAAGAAGTTTTTCCTTCCCATGAATTGTCTGTGTGTGTTCATGCATTTGAATGTCATTGTATGTTGTAGATACAGGTGACCGATAGATGTTTCTATCTGTTTTTGAGTTTGTCGATTTCAGTATGGTTCTTTAGGCTGTGCAAGGAGTGAACAATAGAACATCAGAGGTTATGTATCCAGCACAAGAAGTGCACATCTGAATTCTGTGGAATCAAAAAGAACTTGCCAAGAGGGCACACTAGAGTGATCACAAGCTCAAGGGAGAAGCCTCAGAGTTACTGAATACTATGGAGGTAAGGTTGTGTAGAGGAGTGCACATAGAGATAGAACTACTGAAGGTTATGTGGAGCTCTGCCAAGAGGGCATCGAGCGAGTGCAAGGAGTGTATCAAGAAGAACTCTATTTCGAGTTCAATGATAAGGAAAGTGTCCATTAGAAAGAAACTCATATAGTTACTGAACACTCTGCTAGCTCATCAATGAGTTCTTGAGCATAAGCTACTAGGAGGGCGCTTACATACCTTTGGGGATGCAGAAGGGCCTAGTCCCTTATAAACGGAGCAAGTAGAAGCTCAGAAGAGATAGCACAAGGAGTGTGCAAGAGTGGACTTATTTCAAGTCCAAAATCCCAAGAGGAATAGCGTGAAATCACATACAGAGTGAAATTGTGCAGATGGTCGAGGCAGATATTCATCACCAAATCTCAGGAGAGACAAGGTTTCCACAATGCAAGAAAGACCCAAAGTCGCAAGGCTCACAGGAGATAAATCGAAGGCAAGAACTTTGAAACTCTGAAAATATTCCAAGTTAGGAAGAAGTCGCAATATCAGGAGGAAGATCACAACAACGATAGATCAACTCCGGAGGAGGAAATATGGACCTTCATATCTTCGTCTAAACACCCATCAGAGAGTGCAGGAGGGAGAATAGATCTCAGTCGTTATATTTGAAGTGCAAGGACCAACAGTCATTGGATCACGGTAAGGTGTAGGACCATTAACCCTTTGTGTGCACAAGAAAATGAGATTCTTAAAGTCCCAAAGTGAATAGGGACCATTCATCATCAGAGGTGATAGGTGGAAGCAGACCCGAGGTTTTTGTGGAATTGGACATCGGGAGGTTTGCAAGGAGAAGAGGAGAAAACTCACGAAATCATTCCAGCCGTTGGATCTAGGGTGATAGGTGGCAGAGATCCACACACATCCGGGGATCGGGAACCGGGAGAATGAAGGTGAAGCCAAGAGAAAATACCCAGGGATTTGGGAGCAGAAAAAATCCTAGTCGTCCATCGAGGGGGAAACATGGCGAGAGATCGGCATTTCACTGAGTCACGACTTAGGAGATTTAAAGAGAAGAGTTGTGAAGATTTGCGAAATGCGAATTCTCGATTAGATCACAATCGTTGATCAAGGAGTGACCTGGACCATTGATTGTTCAAGAGGAATTTCAACATTTCGGGGATTGGGGGAATAGAGGTAAAGATTCCTTCAACTTCTTGATGCGTGAAACCCCGACAATATCTAGACCATTGGATCTAGAGGAGCATGGGCCGTCAGATTTGAGCGCTCCAAAATATCGACATTTCGGGAGTCGGGATGTGGAGGAAGTTGTGACGTGGAGGTTGCAAGTCGTGAAATTCTGATTCATGAAAGGAGGATCTCGACCATCGATCAAGAGGAGTACTAGCCATTGATCTACCACAGAGTAGATATTGAGATATCAGGGATCGAGATATTTAAGGAGAGAAGTCTCTCGACTTCACAAAATGCGAAGTCCTGATAAGAGAAATGAAGATCTGAACCATCGGATCTTGGAGCGTCAGGAGCCATTGATTTGACGCGGAGAAATTTTGGGTATCAGGGATTGAAGGAGCCGTGGAATTCAACCTCAGGAGTCTCGATATCGTGAAATGCAACGGGGCTAGAGGAGTTGCCCTAGGTCACCGGACAGGGTCACATGGAGAAGATCTAAGGGAGGGGTTAAGGACCATTAAGACCTTTTTGTGGTTTCGGGACTTGGAGGAGTCGGGTGTCTTGGAATGAAAATCCCCGACATCGTGAAATGAAACATGCCTATTGCTTATTCCTATGGTCATAGGGTTGTGTTCATATGAAGGTAGATTAGGCCTAGTTCTTGACCACACAGGCTGAGTTCAATAGAAGGACCTGTGGATTTTCTCAAAGGGTTCCAACAGGAGCCGAAGATCAATTTCGGCTCAAGATAGAGATGATCCAGAGACCAGGAGGTCAGTGAACCCTTCTGGGGTAGGGGGTCTACACCATTTCAACTTCCTTGATGCATACTCTATCACTCCTTCATCCTACATTAGCACAACCCCCAACCCTTGATTCAAGGTATCCGTGCCGACTGTGAAGTCCTTTTCCATATCCGACACTCGTAGAATTGCTGCACTAGTTAGTAACCTCTTAAGATCGATGAATGCACTATCACATTCTTTTTTCCATTCATACTTGACCCCCTTGCACTATAGAGTTGTGATGGGTTTCAATATTTTAGAGAACCCTTCCAAAAATCTTCGGTAATAACATACTAGCCCCATGAAGCTTCTTACCTCATGAGATTTTTTTAGCATTGGCCATTCCATAATGGCCTTTACCTTTTTTGGGTCCACAGAGACTCCTTCAACGAAAATGATATGACCTAAATAGTGAATTTCTTTCTGGAAGAAGGAATACATCGACCAGTTTCCATACAATTTGTTCTCTCTAAGGCAGGACAACACCCCTCGCAATTTTTCCTCATGTTCTCTTTCATTCTTGGAATATATGAGGATATCATCTAGAAATACATGTACAAATCAGTCTAAGTACTTCTGGAATACACCATTCATGAGGCTCATGAATAGTGCTAGCGCATTGGTCAAACCGAAAGGTACTACAACGAATGCGTAATGCCCAAACCAAGTTCAAAAGGAAGTTTTAGGAATATTGCCTTCCTTAATCCTTAACAGGTGATACCCTGATTGCAAATCAATTTTTGAGAATACTGTTGCTCCTTTCATCTGATCAAAGAGATCATCTATTCGTGGAATTGGGTACCTATTTTTCACTGTAGCATGGTTCAAGTCCCTTTAATCTATACACAATCATAATAAACCATCCTTCTTCTTCACCAAAATTACTGGTGCACCCCAAGGCGAGACACTAGGCCTTATTAGCCCTAAGTCGAGTAGCTCTTTCAACTGCATTTGCAACTCACAAAGTTTTGGCATTTTCATCCTATACGGAGTCTTTGAAATTAACTCTACACCAGGTTTTAGATCAATAGTAAAATCAAGCTCCCTCTCTAGAGGTAACCCTTGCAACTCTTTCCGGAAAACATCCTTAAACTCTGACAATGATGGGTATTGATCCAAGGAGGGTCCTTTCCTTTCATTGACTGCTTCCACTACATATAGTTGACACCCTTTCCTCATGCACCGTTTAGCCTTCATAGTCAAGATAAAGCATCGAGATACCTTTCTCCGTACACCGTGGATCTCTACTAGCCTTCCTTCATCGTCAACAAAAATCAGACTTTTCATGAAACAATCTACCATATCTCAATGGGCTTCTAACGAATCCATTCAAATGATTAGGTCATACATCCTGAGAGCAATGATGTATACCTTTAACCTGGTAGTACACACTCCCAGGTCTACTAGACAATTATCAACGCTAGGTCCTACCGCTTGTTTTTTCCCCAAATCCATCTCGACTTTGTTAAAGTCATCATGCTCATGGGATGCCAACCCACTCTTTTCTAATGCAGATGGTGAAATTAAACTATTTGTAGCACCAGAATCAAATAAAATTTTAACATTAACATGATTTAGTGTACTTGACGACTCCACCACCATGGATTGATGTTCTTCTTGGTGATTATTAACTGCTGCATAAATCTGGTGGCTACCACTTTCTCTTCCCATTGGGGTCTTTCCTTCTCTATGCACAAATCCTTCTTGTAAATCTCGGTAGTCACGCTGGTAATGGGGTCCTCCACATCCCCAACATGTAACATGAGATGGAACTTGTGCACTACTCTATGGTAGTCTCTGAAATGAGTTCCTTCCCCTGGAGCTCCTGCCCCTACTTGTTGCTCCCTGAGAAGGTCGTGGATCTGCCTGCATAGATGGTGATGAGTGGGATTATGCACTCACTGCCATTGAAATACATGTGGAAACTTTCCTTGGTGCAACTGTATTACTATAAGGAGGTGGCCTAGAGCTCCCTCCCTTAGAGAAGGTCCTAGGGGCCTTCCTCACGAATCTAGGATGATGTGGAAAGGTCAATCTCATACCTTCATTTAAGCTCATATGTTCCAATACATAACATTCATTTTCAACTTCTTCCGCTACTGACGAAAGTTTCCCCATATGTACCATGGCCCTTATCTTAGGGTTTAACCCATATACAAAGCGTTCTGCCTGTCGTTGATCATTATCCATGTAAGAAACATATTTTAACAACTCCATGAACTTGATATCGTACTTTTCCATGGTATTGTTTCCCTATTCTAGAGCATGAAATTATCCCACCTGTTGTTCCTCATAGTAAGCCGACAAATATTTCCTTTGGAACCCTTCCTCAAAAATTTCCCATGAGATGGTGTTTGGGGTAAGGTGCAACTGCTTCTCTAGGTTTCCCCACTAGTTCAAGGCATTGTCCCTGAACTGAAATATCGTTATTTTTGCCTATGATGTGGAAGCATAGTCTCTTAAGGTGAAACATCATGTCATTCCTTCCAACCATGCCTTTGCATGTTCACTGACACGACCCCTGACAAAATCTGGATGTTTGATCTTCTGCAGTTCTCTAGTGATGTCCTTGGGTGGAGGCCCTCCCCCTAAATCCCTCGACGCTTCATGGTTACCAACTCCAGATGGTGGGGGTTCCACTTCGACCCCTGCTGGTTGACGCCCCTTTAAAGTCTTATTAATATCCTCCAAAGAGTGCAAAATGAGAGATAATTCAGGCGATGGTGGTGGCAATGCCGACATTGGAGGTCCTTGCGATGATGTCCCTCAGCCTTGATTTCCTCAAGTCCTAACCATATAGAACAATTGAATATGCATCAAACCAAATTCTTTTCAGGGAAGAGTCTAATTAAATTCACATTCGCTCAACTTATACTTGTAAACACAGGGTTAGGTGTAAGTTTGTTTTTTTACTTTTCTGTAAAAAAATGTTTCTCTCTTTAGGGTAACTGTGTAGGTTAGGTTTAAAGCATCTAAGCTCGATGTCTTCACCTAAAAAAACTATTGACTCTCTCGCCTTTCTAGTTGCACTAGCATTGTACCACACTCGCCAATTTCTCTAACTTACCTTCTTAGCGTGCATGAAACCCCCTCCCCCTTTATCATGGTTTAAGTTTTCTTTTAAAATCAATTAATGTGATCTTGAACATAATTAATCATTAAATATGTACTTAATTCTTAACATTAATTACTCACTTTAATTAATTAATCATTCTGATTAATTAGTCACTAGTTAATTAATCACTAATATCATTAGTTGAAATAAAATTTAAAATTTAAAATTAATCAAATTTAAATTTAAAACTTTACACTAAATAAAAACAATTAATTTTAAATAATTAAAATAATTAAACTTTACACTAAATAAAAACAATGCTTTAAAATAATTACAAATAATTTAAATTTAAACGAATAAAATAAAAATTACAATAAAATAAAATAACAACAACAAAAAAATATAATTATTTCAAATTTTTAAAAAGTAGGGCATCTTGGGTCCTCGTATGAGGCCCACGTGCCCCTCTTCCCTTTCTCTCATCTCCCAAACCCTACATTCACTTTCCCGCATAACGCTCCCTACGTCCCCTACCGCCTCTCCCTTTTCTGCAACTGCGGTCGGGGTTTTCTTCTTCTCAGTAAAGTTTACAATAGGTTGAGGGCCCAAAAATCCCTTTCAGATATGTTGTCAGTTATTCAAAGGGTAGTAGAAGAAAGTGAGTCTGTGTGCAGGCTATAGTGTTTTCATTCCAGAAAGGGGGATCCAGGGGAGACGACCAACTTTGTATCTACCAGAGGCAGTGATGTTCACCAAGGGAATCACATGTGTGGTGAGAGTAGTGGATTCAGGGTGGTTATGTGCTTGTTGCAACTCGAATTGAAGAGGAAGAGAGGAGGCAATGTCAAATGGAGTGGAGCCTGAGAAAGGGCCAGATGTTATGCAGGTCCTTGGCTTGGTGCTTTGTGTTTTGGATTGAAGGATTGTCACCCTTGTGGGCTCTCCTCCTTCGTAACTACACACTTCGTATTGGGCATAGAACTATATTGATGGCTAGTGTAAAGAGTATGAGTTGTGGGCTTCCTTGTGTCTTCTCGTTGGTGGCTTGGCTTGGCGCTTGATATTGCAAAATCTTCTCGTGGGCTCCTCCTCCATGTGACTTGTCAGCTTGACACTCGAGTGTTGGAGTTTGTGTTGACTTTGCACTTGATATGAGGAATTCCTCTTAGGCTTGACGGTTGCGTTGAGCTTGCGTTGGTATGGTTGTATGATTGAGCCCTCCATTCCATTGAGATTAGGGCTCTATGACTTGGTATGTTTGGGCTCGATGAATTAAGCCTGAATTTTTTATTGCAAATAATAGAGAAAATAATAGACTCGCTTTAGTGGCTTAGCGCTTGGTCTCGGTTTGACTTGTGCGCTTTATTGCAAATTTCAGATGATGCTAATAGTATTGTTTTTTCAGTTCACTCACTAGAGGGTTTGGCAAGGATTGTTGATACTATTCCTTTTCTCAAGAAAGTCAGGAGGATACTAAGAAGGATGAGAGTAAGAGGAGTGCCTGGTATAGAAATTGTATATGGATTTAATTGAAAATATTTCCGCATGGTTGTCAAAGGATGAGGTTATTTTTTATTTATTTATATATATTTTTTTATTGACAACCTGAATGAAATACCTTGAAAATATATGCTACCGAGTCTGAAAAATAAGATGTTGTATTTGGTTGTTGCATAATCGCAAAGTTTTCATTGTGGAGTTTTCCTTTCAGCTAGAAGAAGAATTCATAGAACAGGTTTGACTCGTTGCCATTCTGGTCAGCGCACTATGTGGAAGGATTTGTGCTAAATAAGTCGAAGGTTTGAATCTTGTGGAGGTTGAATAGAACAATTTTTATTTTTACAATATTTTTCTTAAGTTTACCCACCATTTGTGCTTGGCTTGCAGGCTGAGTGGAGCTGGAGCTTGGAGCTTGGATCTTGTCCCTCGGGCCCAGATTTATATTTACACTCATTATATATTTTCATATACATATTATTTATATGTGTTTAATTATTTCTGTTTACATAAATCCTTTGAAAGATTTCACTTGTATAGGTGAAGGATTTTACTTGTACAGGTCAACAAGTTCATGAAATGTTCATTAACATTTCATGCTTATTTCTAGTTATTTACTAGTTGTGGTTGGAGGGTTTCATGGCTTCTTTTCCAAATTTTTGTAAAGGGTTTCAATATAACTATTTAAGGTTTGTTTAAGTTTCCGGGTTATTGCTGGAAAAACATTCCTAAACCTTCTTTCTTACAGGTGGGTAGGTGGGTAGGCCTTGGTCCAAGTTTTGAAAATTGGCTCTGATACCAAGTGTAAGGCCTATGCATACAGATCCTCATAAAACATACATATAAATACAAAAACTCCATATAATTTAATTCTTGATTTACCAGCATAATAATTGATAGTTTTAATAGTATAATGATGAACAACAACAACAATATTAAGATGAATAGTATCATAATGAAAATAACGAACAAAAGTACAATAATGAACATAATGATAATGAAATGTATTTATCTCAATCTTATGCTGAAAACCTGATCTAATGTTGAACTAAATCTCAACTTGATGCTAATGAATCCTCCCCAAACTGATTAACCTCCCAACCAGCTAGGAACATCCTCTCCAACTCCCTAGCCCCAAGATTCCTTACGGTTTCCTGGCCCTCGAGACAAAAATTCCCAGCAACACGTGCCCTTGTGAGAGTCCTCAAGCAAGATGCAAGTAAAATAGATGATACCCAAATTGTTTCCTCCCTTCACCTTCTCCCTCTCCTCATTTCCCACCCTGCCATAAATTAAAAATATACCTCAACCAAAAAGATACCCCCCTCCCCCTTATCTTCCTTCTCCTCCCTTCTCCAACCACCTTCCCCTCATTAATTACTCAACCACCTTATCCCTCCCATAAATTGGTTCAACTACCAATAACAATTATATTATAATAAAGTCTTAAAAAAAATCTATTTTAATAATTCATTAAACTAATATTTATTAAAAAAATATTTATTAAACTAATATTTATTAATCATGATAATTAAATAATTAATTAGGGTTTTTACAACAGTCATGCGACAAGAAAACTCAAGCTAACCGAGAGAAATCATAGGAGAAAAACACTCCAAATGCTGAAAAGAGGATTCAATCTCCAGTATGGTCACCAATTATGTTACGAGGAAAATCACTCTATGGCATGGGGTAAACCACAATAGATGGAAATGACTTCAGAAATCAAATCCAATCTCAAGTATGCTATATAAACAAATATTCTAACAAGACAAGATAAAGATGAAGTCCATCGTTGAACACTTGACTTTTCCTCAACAACCAAGATACACAAGCATATGGAGATAATATATAAAGTTAGCAAATATAATAGCACAATCCATCAATATTCACAACAAATACGCCCATGGAATAACAATTCAAATATTTTCAAGACATTAATTGGATGAGAAAAGAGTATTTATATTAAAATGTAATTATTATAAGTGTATGAATGACAAACTTCTATTTCGGCACATTCGAAAACGAAATACTAAGTACCTTCCAGCTGGGTCTCCACCACTTCAATCCTCCACCAAAGGCAAGCTCATATAAGAGATAAAATGAGGTTCTCCATCAAATAGGGAAGATCTTGGGGGCCGAATAATGTGTTCAAACTTAAAAGGACAAAGGGATGCAGACTCAATATGAAGTGAATAATTTATCCAGAGTAAGTTTGCTCTCAAATTTGAATTCTTCTCCTCTCTCCAAAACTTGGATATGGCCCATTTATATCCTTCAAATGGAACTAAAGGTACAAGTCAGAACATTTCTAGTATATGGAAGGTCAAGGATCATGGATCTCGTGGCATGAAATGGAAACCTGACACCATTTTTAGACTTTTGGCATAAAACCCGATGTATGTGAGTTGTAATGGTGGAACCTGCATATACACATGTTGTATAGCTGTTAAGGCGCGTATATGTGGAAAAATATGGTTTTTATCTCTGGGAACTGCAAAAAGGGACTTCAAGTCTACATAGGTAAATGGAAAAGGCCTTATGAGCAAGTCTACACAGGGAAATGGAAAATGACTTCAAATATTATAGGAAAATTTCTTAAAATATTTTCAACCACTCTCCTATTTTAAAAAGTTTCACCATGTGACCTAATTTGGTCTACATGTTGAATGATTTGAGTAAAGAATGAGTTTCATTTATATGGTCTCAAAATCCCTTCTTAGAATTTGTAGCTTAGTTGTATTCACCTTGGCCATTCCTTGGTATGTCGTTTGAAGAATACACAATGCTTGTTTTGACTTTATTGTTGTTGCAATCCTAGGAAAAATGCTCTTGTACTCCTTGAAAGATATAAACTAGAGATTTTAAATCATTTGTTTTGTTATCCTTTAATAATTCATTCTCTGCATGAGACAATTCATTATATGTTGTTGCATATGTTGGTTGTGGGTAACCATTCTCAACAAGATCCCATATATCTTGAGAAAACAACAATGTTTTCATTGTGATTGCCCAATAATCATGATTTTTCCCATTGAAGTGAGGAATTTGTGGGTTTTTCAATAACTTGTTGGATAATTCTTACCTCCTTGAAAACCTTTTGAAAAAATTCAATTTTATTGACCTTGGCTCTCATACCAAGTGAAGGGAAGAGGAAGAGGAGACTGGAAAAAAAATGAGTAAAAAAAACATACATAAAAGACAATAACATAGAGTAAAATTATTTATATTTCATATATTATAAATCTTACAGAATTTGATTTCATAAACAAACATGCAAATCTTCTCTCTCTTTCATCACATTCACCAAAAATGAACAAAAACAAAGATCGTTGTTTCTTGACTACTTCTCAACCTATTGTTACTACAACAATGCAACTTCTCCTCTTTTCACTTTGTTGTTTTCTTTTTCTACATATGTTGTTTTTTAAAAGTACCCTCTCTTCTATTAATATATGCTCCAACATAACGATACAATAAAAATAGAAATATTAATTGAAATTGACTTTTTACCTCAGTCCAGTGAAATGGAAAGATATCGAGAAAATGAAAATTCTCATGCTTGAACGGATTCATAGAACATGTTGATGGCTAGGAGAGAATAAGATTCTACCAAGAATTAAATGAGGGTAGGTGTGATTAATTTAAACAAGCTTGAATTTCAAGAAGTGGCATTGTGTGAAGTGTTCCAAATTCTGTGTTATGTAATTGTAATATCCCCAAAAATAATTAATTATTAAAGTCTGTATGCACTTACGAATTTATTTCCATTTTTGGCAAATTCATATTTGGAAAATTATTGCCAGTTATGGAAAAGACGAATTTGGAATTTGTAACATCCCGGTTCTAACCTTTATAAACTATAATGTTTTATGTAAATATGACTTGGGCTGGTGAGCCGGTAAATTTGAAAAGGGGCCAGAGTGCCTAGGAAATGTAACACTTCCTATACATCAATAAAATACATCGTCTACTGCAAGACCAACAAGGACAAAAGAGATAGGGGGATATGATTCCATGAGAGAGGGGGATTGAGGGGATAAGTCTTGTTATTATTATTTTATTTACCCTTAATTGATTTTATGGAGAAGAGGGGGTTACATAATCTTGTTGGGAAGGAGGCCATGTGGCTCTTATATTCATGTAATTATTTAAACATCCCTTGGGGGCTGTTTTGGGGTCATTCTTCCCTTGGTTCATCCTCTTCTCACCGGTTCACTCATTCTTATTCCTCTTCACTCAAAACTTCTAGCTCATGTGCTCTTGGGCTGAGCATGGAAAAAAATGGCAGGAAGAGGAGAGCCATTATTGAATGGATGTAATGATTTACTGATCATTTCTGGAGGGAATGGATGCCTGTGTGAATGAACTTGATGGTAGTTCAGATGGAACTATCCACAACTGAGATTCCTTGGAATTTTCAGTAGGGATATCTCGGGACAAGTATCATTGGAGCCCTGGAGAGAAATGGAAGAGCCTTAGGGACTGCATGGAAGAGAAAGGTTTTCATTTCTTGGGGTTGTGCGAGATGAGGGGGAAAGAGAGATGGAAATTAGGACTGTTGTGAGGTTGGAAAACCTGAGAGCTACTTAGCCAACTAATTTGTATTTAGACTTGGCCTAGGACCCGTCCTTGTCGATTCATAAACCTGGCTCAGGGGTGACCTGTTGTTGAGAGTCAATGAATAGAAGCATCTATGGTTGGGAGGAACGTCCTTGGTCTGCAGCCAATTGGTGAACATTTACTTGTAAAGATAAGTGCTCTCTGTGTTTTCTATTTATTGTATTCCACTGTGCATTTAAATATCTCTGGGATATGTATTCTAATGTGCATGTATGATGGTTATTTGTTGTGCATGGCACAATGTTTATCTCTTTTATGTTGTGGCATGGATCTTGTCTTATGCATGTGGTGTGCATGCTCCTAATATTATCGAGAAACCCTTTGTCTTCGAATTAGAGATCAGAGAACTGAGTCTTGGGACTGCAGTGTGCCTAGACTATGGGTGGTTAGGTGTGTTTCATCCTGTTTAAGTGTCATACCTAACCTTTGGGTGGTCAGGTATGTTACAAATTGGTATCAAAGCTTCTGGTTGAAACGCCGGGCTATTATGGGTCAGGTCTGTTGGTCAAAGTCTCGTGGTTAAGATCAAATTATGACTGTGAAGTTGAAAATCTCAGGAGGAATGGTGTTTCATATTCTACGCAATATTTTTAATGTCATATATCCTTTGTAAGGGTTCGAAGTATTGTGACCCTCCTCTTCGAATTCGGGAGCGATCACCACTATAGGATCAAGAGAGATTCGAGATAATTGGATCAGAGGGAAGGTGAACAAGGGTCATGTGATGAAAGAGAAGCAAAGGTTAGGTCACAACCATTATATTTATTGGAAAGAGATCGATGTCTAGGAGGCATTGCAGGGAACCAAGTTACATAGGAGTTAATTACCCAAGGTGTTATCACAATCCAGACCATGGTTTCACTAAGGGATTATGTGTCAGTGTCAAAATAATTGTGGGGTGAAAGGCAGGTTACTTCAAACCATTGATGCATGCCCCCGCAAATTGAAAAGAATTAAGTGATGTGACATGTTAGTGCACGAACATCGAAACTCTAAAGAGCCAAAGTAGATCCAGACCATTGATCGAAGTGGACATGCGGCAGGAGATCCTACACTCTGGCAGATAACCACTTCAGAAGAAATACAGATACAAAAATCCATAACTCCTGAAGGCTCGAAGCCCAGAGTTCATCTGTACCTTCCATCAAAAAGGACACGCAGCACCAGATCTCTCACTTCAAAGACTTAGTACTCCACAAGGTTTTGTAGAGCGAATCACTAGGGAAAGAATTAATCGAGGACCATTGATCTCAAATCAACAAGGACCATTGATATTTGCAGCGGTATCTTCTGAGGTTCCGAATTCCAGGGTTAATATAGACTGTCCGATAAGGGAGACGCATGTCGAAAGATTGGCCAGTTCAGGAATTTGGAGTTCAGGAGAGTTGGAACTGTCTTAGTGTTGAAAATCTTGAAGCCCGAAGTGTCCTCTTCTATTATTTCTCCACTTGGAGACAGATTGTGCAGTCAAGAGACTGGGCACTCCAGAGGAGAGATATGTGACAGTTTTCATTGGATTGAGAACTCCTAAAGGACTGAAGTTCGAAGTGCATATCGACCATTGATCCTATAAGACATGCATCAGTAGATATCACAGTGGTTTAGAGGATCGATGCTCTGGGAGAAAGTGAAGGCGTAGAGTTTGAAACTCCCAAAGCCCGAAGAGCTGAAGTGATTCACAATCATTGATCTGCGGGAGGACACACGTCGACAGATCGTGAACTCTGGGTAAATTCATTCTGGGAGGAAGCAAGCAGGGAAATTTGAGACCTATGAAGGTCATAGTCCCAAAGTGGATCTTGATCAATGATCATGAAAGAGGATGAGGGTTGTTGATCGGCTCCTGGTTGAAGGTTCTAAATTTGAGAAGTGCCAAAGGTCGAAGTCAACATTAACCATTGATCTACTTCCGGAGCTTTCCCCACCAATGATCAATTATAGTGGAAGGATAGAATAAGTGGAGGTGTTAACTAACAACAAGTGGTCACCACCGCTTTATGACTCATTTGTTAGGTAATCACTTCGAAGGAATTGCTACTCCAGAATTCAAGAGCCACGAATAGCCAAAGTTCTGAAGTAAATGAGAATCGTCTAGATCATCGTGACATTAAGACATGACTGTTGTTTTTGATAAGTGGTCAAGCACTTCTTAGCTTAGTTCCTGGCCACCACCTGCGTTCGTATGGAATAAGGAAATAAAGGGGAAATAAGAGGCAAAACTCAAATCAATAAGACCATGGTTTTGCGCATATGGTCATATGTAAATGGTTTGAATGAAACACCTCATAAAGATTTAATTCGACATAGAGTTAACAATAGAATAATATAGAGAATTGATAAAGGATCAAAATATGATCTGTTTGTGAACTGAGAACACAACAGAAGCATGAGTACGATATAATGAGTCGATCCATGTCTATGATCAACTCATGAAAACAAGATAACTGACACAAAGTCATGATTAAAATAGAGTTAATTCATATAAAAAGGAAAAATGATATTTATTAAAGAATAATATTATCACTTAAATGAAAAGGTACCTGTAAATTTAATTGACAATTTTTGTATGATATGTATAGCTCTAACAAGATGGCTTCTTGCATGTTTATCAGGATTAGAGGTATAACCAGATCAATTCAAGAATAGGATCAGATGTTAGGGTCATGGAGGCATAACTTTGCTTACAAAAGCTGGATGAGGTACTACAAAAGAAAGAATCCTCACATGGGACATGAAGCTAGTAGGTGAATAATGTCATTAATGGGCATAGAAAGGAAAAGTAAGGCTCCATAGACTTGAAGGTAGAGATGTGTAGATAGTTGCAAGCTTGACATGGAAGGAAACAAAGAGCTTAAGAGGTGGTGTGTGAATAGTCTCTATGTTTCAAGCATAGGAGTTCCAGGGAAGGATTTGTTAGATATGACTTATCTATTGTCTAAAATGTTAAATCAAAGTTCACAGTGGAAGAAATATGCCAATGCAGAGGAATTGGAATGCTCTCTCATTTCAAAAGTGGGACTGAATGAAAATGGATTTTCAATGGGGAATGGTACTAAGTGGGAAAGAATGGCCAGGTGGAATGTGGATGGAAAAGTGTTCAGACCCAGGGAACCATAGTGCATATGAGAAGAATGGGAGAATGCAAGGCATCAAGGATCTAAAGGAATTCAAGGACAACCAACTACAACAAAAATAC
>SNQJ01S0050009.1:47623-63999 GCA_010110895.2 Picea sitchensis | reverse complement strand
GCCACACGCAACCTCGCGAGAGGATAAGGTGTATGGAAGAAGTGATTGAAAGGGGGTAGACGCGAGGGGAACTCTGGCAGTTCTTACGCAGAGTAAGTGATCGCAGAGAGGAGGGGATTGCAACCTTCGCTCCTGGACACTGGAATACAGGGAGACGCAGGTCTCAGAACATTGTGGTCTCAGATCGGGGGTGGCTAGTGGTAAATCCAGTAGGAGTCGCTACGCCTACGGTTGGGTGGAAATGAGCACCCCTCTCAGCAGTCGCTTCCATTGCTGAAGTTATTTCTGATAAGTGTTTTGCTCATATTGCATCTTGAAATTTATATGCTGTCACATATGTTCATAGACTTGTGGAATTGTAAATGTTTCCGGCGTAAGGATGCCTATGCAGTAATTGATAATAAGGAGTAGATATTAGCTCATAGAACTGTGAAATTGTAAATGATTTCAGCATGGGAGTGTCCGCGTAGTGTTTGATATGAGTGAGTTAATATATACTTATCACAGAGGAAACCATGCACGACTTACGTTGATAAATGAATCTAGTTATGCTTAGATTGAGCTAAGTTAGGCTCCCAACCCATCCTCGCGAAGCTATTTACCCTATCCGTCTCCAGGAAATCCCTGGAATAGATCTCTTGTAGAGATTCCCCCTTGTAGAAGGGATACTTATCCATTCTCGGGAAGGCCTTCAAGGAGGAAGAAATCGACGGTCAGGATCTTCCAGAGAAGATTGACAAAATCCCGTCAGTCGTTAGATCTAGAAAAGTTGCGTGGGGCTTAAGCCCAGGCGTGCATAGGAGGAGTCCCAGAAGAGTCATCGAGAAATCCGAGTTATCGGGGTTTTTTTAAGTCTGAGAATCAAGGCCTTGTGGTTCTTGAAATCCCGAGAACGTATCCTAGCTGTTGATCTTGGCAGGACACGTGTCGGCGTTCTGGGAGGGATTTCACCCATCGGAGAATTTAGGAGTGTAGAGCTGTTGCAACACGAAATCGCGATATGCGATTTCTCGATCGGATCTAGACCATCCATTGTGCGTGACGGGTGTCAGGAGATCCCATAGAGTCGTGGATCGGGAAATCGAGGTTTTCCAAGATAAGGAAACTGCGTCGCTGGGAATCGCGATCGGTGATATCCTGACGGTGACGTAAGCATGGTGGGACCACTAGAGTCAGAGTGAAGGACAGGTGTCTGTCATCCGGGAAGTGTCGGGAAAAACATAGAAAAAACCCGACACAATCTCAGCCGTCCATCTGTGAGACAGGTGGCAATCATCGAAAACCATCGACGTTTGGTCCCATCGGGAAATCGGGAATTCCGGGGACATGATGTTTAGGCACTTCGAATTTGCAATCTGCGAAACCCCGATGAGTGGGGGCCAGCTGTCATGCCGACAGCGAAGGGGGACAGAGACGTAGTGGAGGCCAGTTGTCATCCAACCGGGAAATCTGGATATCGGGGTTTTCGACGACATAGAATGCTCGCATGATGGAGTCGCGATTCGCGATATCCCGACGGGATTTATGAACCGTCCATCGGCGAGGATGTGTGGCATGAGATCCTAGCGAGTTGGTTTTTGGGGGCATCAGAGTTTTCGAGGGTAAAGAAATTGTGCAACAGGAAATCATGATCCGCGATTTCCCGATGAGATCTGAGTCGTTCACGTTGAGGACGCGTGTCGGAGGATCCCGAGGAGTCGGGCCTCGGTATATCAGAGGTTTCGGAGTCATGAAACTCATACACAATGAAGTCGCGATTCGCGATTTCCTGACACAGTCGGAGCCGTTCGATTGGAGGGACGTGTGTCAGAGGATTTGAGGACGGAGTTGTGAGGAAGACGCGTGTTAGGCATCCGGAGAAAGTCGAGAATCGGGTTATTGCGGGTCCCGTGGACTTGTGTCTTGTGACACTGGAAACCCCGTAGCCCCGACGGGGATAAGGTAGCGGTCACAGAGTTGGTCATGTGGACCAGGGGCTAAGCCAGTGGGGCTAGCATGATAAAAAGGGTGTGTCGCGAATCGAGAAATTGCAAGTCCCAGAGACATGTGTTTTGTGTCATCGTAAATGCCGAAACTCCGATGGAAGGTTATACGGCTATAGTCATATGGTAAGTGGACACATGGACCATTGTATAGCCAAGGGGGCTAGCCAGTGTAAAGGCGCGTCGAGAGTCCAGGGGACTTGTGCGTCATGACATAGAAAGGCACCAAACCCCGACAAGATTTAAGGCTATGGTCTTGTGAAGGTTGTGGTTGTATTGACTAGGACTTATCCCGGAGAGCCAATACGCTAGGATCACATCGGGGATTCGAGAGGACAGGGACCCTCGACACCGCAACCTACGAAACCCCGAATCCCGATATTGAACCAGGGATTGGCACTTCGCTAATGCAGGTTTCTAGAGATGTCTCATTTGTGGGAGATTAACCCAATTTTTTTTTTTTTAATTATGATAGTGGGTGTGTTACAATGTTGCAATCAAATTCTATAACCTTTGTGTATGTGGATGATTCATTGCATGCATGGTGAATTATACCCTACCTTGGTATCTAATAATCCTTACCACAGAATTTGACTAATAGAATACGTAACAACTATCATACTTCATATGTGCAACTATGTTATGCAGACTAATCCATTCATATCACTAACAAGAAACACTTATAACTATCATTCCCACATATGTCACAACATACAGGAAAAGGAACTCATATATGCAGTATCATCACACAAAATTAACCATAATATTCATATGCAGTTTAGTACAGGAAAATAAACCCATTTAGAAAATAACAATGAGCACACGGTAATTGGAATAAGTTCATAGGAGACACTTATATTTATTAAGAGTCACCAACTGCACCTATAACTCAGATGTTCCTCCCATCCATAGACTATGTTGCTCATAATCTTTCAGCAACAGGTCATCCTCGAGCTGGGGAATAAACTCTACAGGGAAAAGGGTTCCCTATGATAGACTAGGGTCTAGTAATCAACATAATTTCTCACTCCAAGGTGCTCACTGCGAAAACTAGCCTACAATCTCTCATTCCCCACATGCATGTCCCACCCAAGGAAGTGTGCCCCTTCTCTGCTCAACATTCCTTCAACAACCCACTTCCCTTCAAGGGATTCAACAACATGATGGAAAGGAAGTATTAAAGCCCTATATCCAATGCCCAATGCACCAGGGAAAAATTCTCAGAAACTCTCTCACCTAGAGAGAATACTCACGGGCCTTAAAGCTCACCTCTTTGACACAACAAATCTCTCACTTGGAGGGAAATGCTCATGGGCATGACAACCTGCTTCTTCTAAAATGCATAGGATTTCCTAAGCACCCCCATTCAATGATGACAATAATTACAACCAAATAATGTCCCTCCTAGCTGAGCTCCCCTTGAAAAAGATCCTTGGAATAATGAATAATCCCCCCAAAATACATTATCGCTCAATACTATATTTGCATGGTCATAACCAGACACTTTTCACCTTCAAGACTAACTTTTGACACTTGGTGACTCATTCCCATGCCTTGAGAACTTAGGATAAATCAATATTCATAAATTAAACTTTCATAATATTAATAAAATATTCCCTTGACTTAAGCTCCCCCTTTTTCCCTTTTCCGTGGAGTTTATCCCCCCGTATTTTTTCGTATGAGTTGAGTCTACACGCAGTGATGTGATTATATTAGCAACTTATGGTTGATTACATTTACAATACAATCACATTGCCCTTTTCACATCCAAGATCACCAGCGTAATAGTCTCGTGGGCTCCCTAGACTCAAAACACAAACATAAATACAAAGGTTTTCTACCTCATAATGTCTACTTAATCCAGTGTGCACAAAACTCTAGGATGCTTGCACTCTCCCTTTGGTGCGCTATCCTCGTACATTTACACAGGTGCGCACTACACTATAGACAAATTCCTTAATATCAAGCACGATTGCAACCAAAGAGATAAATTATGAAAATCAACACTAAAAAAGTGGAAAATAAATTTAAAAATAGAAGAAAATCCAAAACTGAGTAAAAAAAAAAACTTATTTTTAAAAGGGAAAACAAATATTTTATGTTTTTTATTTACCATTTAAAAGCAAAAAAAAAGAACCAACACTGCACATCCCTCAACCTATTACAGTGAATTTAAAAAAAAAAAAAAATTAAAAATATTTCTTTAAAAATATATAAAAATAAAATAAATAAATAAACAACACATTTAAAAGTAAATAAATAAACAAAACTAAAACTAAAAATAAAAACCAAAATTAAAAAAAAAAAAAATTAACCAAAAAAACATAGCAAATGGGGTTGAGGGTGATTCAAGGAATTAATACTTTATTTTCTATAAAATTAAGCTATGAATAGTTTGTTTTACTTTTAGTAGCATAATTTTAGTTTCAAAGAGTTTTAGGGTTTTTCAAGGACCAACCAATGAGATAGAAGGTATTGTATGCCTAGATGACTTTTGTTGTAGAATATTATAACTCTCCCATAGGTAGGATGCATATATATTGGATGTAGTTTCCATTCCTGATGTGAACTCCAATACCGATGAGATTGAATTATAAGAAACAAATCAACTTCAAGTCTGACTCTTCCCTTAAAATTCCATAGAATCAAATCAAATTCCAAGAAACAATAATAGGTATAACGACCATCCAGGCGAATGAAATTTCCACAACATTGTCTTAGAAAATTACACACAAATAGTGTCAATCAACATCCCAATCATCAATTTATCACAAGTGATGGAATTAAAGAAGTGCAGGATTGATAGAAGAGTTATGTGGATGTGCATTGCATTGAACACGATTATGAGGTTGGCGTCAGAGTTTAATTGCGGGTAAAACCACACAAGAGTTCGATCAATTTTGGAAAGGGTTCCAAACTCTCTCCTAGGCTTGTGGTACCTTTCTAGGTATTGGAAAAGAAGGGAGTCGTGTCTTACCGACTAGCCCTTCCTGATTATTTGAGGCGTATGCAAGATGTATTTCATGTATCTGTTTTACGACAATATATTAGTGATCCATCACATGTTATTGACATGATTTCTTTTCAAGTATCGGACGAGGGTGCTCTCATGGCGGAGCCAATCCACATTCTACACCATCGCACTCCACAGCTACGATGTCAAATAGTCGATTAGGTCAAGGTCCAATGGGGCAACTATAGTTCACACTCGGCTACTTGGGAGGATGCATATGAGATGCGTCAACAGTTTCCTTACTTGTTTGATAGATTAGATATGTAGATCTATGGAAAATACATTCATGTACTAGCATTACATATTGTACAAACTTTGGGACAAAGTTTCAAACAAGAGGGGGTGTATGTAACATCTTTTTCTACTGAGCACACTTTTATTGACTTATTCTTTGAGGGCACTTGTGTGCAAGTGATCTGGTTATGGTACATTGTGATTTTGTTTCGATTAGGGATTATATATGATGATGATGATGTATTGTGACTTATTTTTATTTTGATCTATATGTATTGGAAGATGTTATTGACGATTTTTCCTAAGTGTGTAGGACACATGATAGGTTATGGATGTTGATGGCATCAATGAACTTCCTTGGACTCTGGATTGAGTCAGGGAGTGGATTGTATTTTTTTGAGTGTTTCATTTTATGTACATGTGATATATGATTTATTTAAGTATGATTTATGTATATGAATTATTGACATTTATTTTGTCAGTGGATGCAGACTTGACGATGCTTACTAATCTGACTCACATAAGGAGAAAATGGGTCATGCACAAAAACCAGACATTGAGGGACAGGTGTGGAAGTGTCCATGTCACAACCTACTAGAATTCTCGTTGTGGCTTGAATTTTAGGTTAACGATTACCTAGTTCAAGAGGTCCACGATGTCATGAGGGTGGAATGAGATAGTCACTCATGAAAATTTCTAAGGGGTGCGCAATAAGGAGGAATCCTTATTCCTTAGAATCCCTTAGTCTCTCACAAGGTCGACCGAATGGAGTGTTGACTCCAAGGGTTGGACAAACTTCCAAAACCAGTCTAAGGTGATTGGCACCCTTGGAGCATGGAGGTCTGTCTTGAAGGGCACGTCGCGTAATTACAACTTGAGTCAATAAATCTAGGTGGCCTAGAAAACATTGAAATGATTATACCTTGTTAGAATAACATAATTAATTAAACGTTAAATCATTAATTATAAATCCTAAAAAACATCTAAGCCTAAGTCTAAGACTAAGTTTAAGTCTAAATTTAAATAAAGGACTAAATGAATTATGACATAAGTTAAAATATTTGAGAATATAATCAAACTCTAGGAAAAAGGGGAATAAAATTTAAAGGTTGGATAAAATGCACANTTTCAATGGAGCCCGGGCAAGAAGATACCTACCCCATGACAATATCAATGACATAGTTAGTAGGTGCATCAAAAAACACAAATCCCTCGAGTTCACAACCATAACAAAGCACTTTTTGGCCTCAAATGATAAGAGAAATGTCCCAAGACAATATGACCAAATTCCAAATTTATGGGCGGTGATTTTTTTATGCTTTTCTCATGGACAACCGTTGTAGATTTTTAGCCTCTCTTTTTTTAAGACCAGACAAAAATCTCACAAGCCACATTGATAATGGGTGAGGATGTGTAAGTCAATGGACATCAACCAACGAAACCAAGATTCAATAAAATTACCTCAAAGTCTTTCATTTTTCAAAGATCTCCATATAAAAGTTGCGTGTTGTCTTTCCAACAGGCCTTGTAAGACATTGGAGTCTAACAGTATGGTGATTTTACCTTTGTCCACGAAATTCCTCCAAATTTTGTGGATAAAGGTAAAATCACCCTTATGCAACAGTAAATTCAAGTTAATACAATTAAAGTCAAGTATTATAAAGACAACTGACAAGATTGGAAGGACGGGATGGTAGAATCTGATAGAAAATTTCACCCGTTTTATTCGCCCACTCAATTCAAGTCGATACGATCACTTTTCCAACTCCAACACCTTTTTTATTAGAATTTGATAAATCTGTGATTTTCTTTCCACTGAAGAAATTTTCACCCAATTTATTCCCACTCCACTCAAGTCAATGCATACATTTCTCTTATCACTTTTCCATGTCAATCACCATTTTTTATTAAAATCTATTAATATTGTGATTTTCTCTCTATTGAAGAAATTTTCACCATTGATTGACATACATTTATATATTATAATAATTTCATTGTTTTTATAAAATGATATCAACAATTAAAGTTTTTATTTAAACATTTATAATTTTAAAATATTTTTATTTTTATTTTAAAAAAAGTAATGATTAAAATTTAGATTTCCTTAAGGTAAGTTAGGTAATTTGAAGGTTTTGAAGAGATGATTTTACATAATGAAATACTTTAACAATACATTCTATCATCAACTATTCTACACCTAAAAAACATTTTTTATTTTATTATTAAGCAACTTAAAAATAATAATTAATTAAATTAAATTAATATATTTAAAATTTTCAAATTTATAACTTTTCAATTCTAGTCTTTATAGACTTGGAAGTTGTACTATCTTAGATATTGAAACAACAAAAAAATATTCAATGAAACATACCTAGTATAGAAAAAACTAGAAATTATTTCCTTGAATGTATTCATTTTTGAAGCCCATCTAAGTCTTTGTCGCAACATCCTCGAAGTGTATCTACACTTCAACATGGGCTATAGGGTTGATTTCACTTGTGTTGTCCAGTAGTTCCCAATTTGGAGAGCATTGGATGTCCAAATACTCCTCATTGACCAAAGAAAAACCATAGAGGGAGGAGTCCCTAGAGGATGTAGAGTTTGTTTGGGGGAGGAGACAAAGAAACCTCTTGAGGGAGGTTAAGGTGGGTCAAATCCTTCCAACATGACAATGGAAAGAACCCATTTGTGACACTATTTATAGGTATTTCTTGTGGTGAATTTGCATGAATGCACTCACCTCTTTCTCCATTTCCCTAAGTTTCAAAAGATGTGTTGCAATTTCCACTATACACTAGTCCCTGGCCCTATTTTCTTCCGTGAGATTCTTATCCAATTTTTCTTATGAATAATTCCTACAAATGGTGGATTTTATTACACTACATTTTCCTTCAAAAATCTCATGATCATCATGTTTAATGCCCCTCTAAACTTCCTTTATCTTACACAAAATGCAACATTTGTTTTTAAAATGGTAATGTGTCATTGCCACTGCAAATTTACACAAAAACTAGGATGGTTGTCTCCAACCAAAGCACCCCAACTTGCTTCTAATGCTCATTCATTGCTAGAGACAAGATAAGAGATAGTGATAATAACATTGATCATATCACAAAGACATTCCCAATAAACCCACACACATACCTTAATTCTCCCATCATACTAAACTTAATCTTGCACGTTAGAGGGAGAGGTATGAGCTTAAGTGAGTGATGGAGGAGCCTTAACTCACCATCCATTCTCAACTTTATGATGGGTGTAACGTCCCAGCCTCTTAGCTAGGTCACATCACCACAAACCCCAACATCAATCACTCTTATACCAACATGTAACGTCTAGACTCACTGTTGAACAAAGCTAATTCAACATCTTAGTGTGTGGATACCACTTACAACACTCCCTGCTATAAGTAGTATTAGAATATCTGCACAGATTTCCTTAAGGAACTGCACCTAAACCCAAGTTGGGTCTCACTCCACCAGTAAAATTCTTTTAAAACAATTATAACAGTGAAATAAGTAACCAAAATCTATTGCGCGCATAATACTTCATAGCACTTATATATTGTTGTGCACATAACTATTCTGCACACATAACCCTACTACACATGCATTCAATATGATGTTGCAATCAAATTCTATAACCTTTTTGTATGTGGATGATTCTCTGGACGCATGGTGAATTATACCCTGCCTTGGTATCTCATAATCCTTACCACAGAATTTGACTAATAGAATATGTAACAACTATCATACTTCATATGTGCAACTATGTTATGCGGACTAGTCCATTCATATCACTAACAAGAAACACTTATAACTATCATTCCCACATATGTCACAACATACAGGAAAAGAAACTCATATATGCAGTATCATCACACAAAATTAACCATAATATTCATATGCAGTTTAGTACAGAAAAATAAACCCATTTAGAAAATAACAATGAGCACACGGTAATTGGAATAAGTTCATAGGAGACACTTATATTTATGAAGAGTCACCAACTGCACCCGTAACTCAGATTTTCCTCCCATCCATAGACTATGTTGCTCATAATCTTTCAGCAACAAGTCACCCTCGAGCTGAGGAATAAACTCCACAGGAAAAAGGGTTCCCTATGATAGACTAGGGTCTAGTAATCAACATAATTTCTCACTCCAAGGTGCCCACTGTGAAAACTAGCCTACAATCTCTCATTCCCCACATGCATGTCCCACCCATGGAAGTGTGCCCCTTCTCTACTCAACAATCCTTCAACAACCCACTTCCCTTCGAGGGATTCAACAACAGGATGGAAAGGAAGTATTAAAGCCCTGTATCCAATGCCCAGCGCACCAGGGAAAAATTCTCAGAAACTCTCTCACCTAGAGAGAATACTCACGGGCCTTAAAACTCACCTCTTTGACACAAAAAATCTCTCACTTGGAGGGAAATGCTCACAAGCATGACAACCCACTTCTTCTAAAATGCATAGGATTTCCTAAGCACCCCCATTCAATGATGACAATAATTACAACCAAATAAAGTCCCTCCTAGCCAAGCTCCCCTTGAAAAAGATCCTCGGAATAATGAATAATCCCCCCAAAATACATTATCGCTCAATAATATATTTGCATGGTCATAACCAGACACTTGTCACCTTTAAGACTAACTTTTGACACTTGCTAACTCATTCCCATGCCTCAGGAACTTAGGATAAATCAATATCCATAAATTAAACTTTCATAATATTAATAAAATATTCCCTTGACTTAAGCTCCCCCTTTTTCCCTTTTCTGTGGAGTTTATCCCCCTGTATTTTTCCGTCTGAGTTGAGTCTACACGCAGTGATGTGATTATATTAGCAAGTTATGGTTGATTACATTTACAATACAATCACATTGCCCTTTTTACATCCAGGATCACCAACCTAATAGTCTCGCAGGCTCCCCAGACTCAATACACAAACATAAATACAAAGGTTTTCTACCTCATAAATGTGTGCTTAATCCAGTGTGCGCAAAACTCTAGGATGCGCGCACACCCCCTTTGGTGCACTATCCTCGTACATTTACACAGGTGTGCACTACACTATAGACAAATTCCTTAATATTAAGCATGATTGCAACCAAAAAGATAAATTATGAAAATCAACACTAAAAAAGTGGAAAATAAATTTAAAAATAGAAGAAAATCCAAAACTGAGGAAAAAAAAACGTATTTTTAAAAGGGAAAACAAATATTTTATGTTTTTTTATTTACATTTTAAAAGGAAAAAAAAAAGGAACCAACACTGCATGTCCCTCAACCTAGTACAATGAATTAAAAAAAAATTAAAATTAAAAAAATTGCTTTAAAAATATATAAAAATAAAATAAATAAATAAACAACACATTTAAAAAAATTAATAAAAAACAAAACTAAAAAAAAAAAAAAAAATTAACCAAAAAATCATAGCAAATGGGGTTGAGGGTGATTCAAGGAATTAATACTTTATTTTCTATAAAATTAAACTATGAATAGTTTGTTTTACTTTTAGCAGTGTAATTTCAGTTTCAAAGAGTTATATGGTTTTTCAAGCACCAACCAATGAGCTAGAAGGTATTGTATGCCTAGATGACTTTTGTTGTAGAATATTATAACTCTCCCATAGGTAGGATGCATATATATTGGATGCAGTTTCCATTCCTGATGTGAAATCCAATACCGATGAGATTGAATTATAAGAAACAAATCAACTTCAAGTCTGACTCTTCCCTTAAAACTCCATACAATCCAATCAAATTCCAATAAACAATAATAGGTATAATGACCATCCAGGTGAATGAAATTTCCACAACATTGTCTTAGAAAATGATACACAAATAGTGTCAATCAACATCCCAATCATCAATTTATCACAAGTGATGAAATTAAAGAAGTGCATGATCGATAGAAGAGTTATGTGGATGTGCATTGTGTTGAATGCGGTTATGAGGTTGGCGACAACATTTAACTACGGGTAAAACCGCACAAGAGTTCGATCAATTTTGGAAAGGGTTCTAAACTCTCTCCTAGGTTTGTGGTACCTTTCTAGGTATTGGAAAAGAAGGGAGTTGTGGCTTACTGACTAGCCCTTCCTGATTATTTGAGGTGCATGCAAGATGTATTTCATGTATCTTTTTTATGACATTATATTAGTGATCCATCACATGTTATTGACATGATTTCTTTGCAGGTATCGGACAAGGGTGCTCTCATGGCGGAGCCAATCCACATTCTGCACCATCGCACTCGACAGCTACAATGTCGAATAGTCGATTAGGTCAAGGTCTAATGGGACAACTATAGTTCACACTCGGCTACCTGGGAGGATGCATATGAGATGCATCAACAATTTCCTTACTTGTTTGATAGATTAGATATATAGATCTATGGCAGATACAGTCATGTACTAGCATTACATATTGTACAAACTTCGGGACAAAGTTTCAAACAAGAGGGGGTGTATGTAACATCTTTTTCTACTGAGCACATTTTTATTGACTTATTCTTTGAGGACACTTGCGTGCAAGTGATCTGGTTATGGTACATTGTGATTTTGTTTCGATTAGGGGTTATATATGATGATGATGTATTGTGACTTATTTTTATTTTGATCTATATGTATTGGCAGATGTTATTGACGATTGTTCCTGAGTGTGCAGGACACATGATAGGTTATGGATGTTGATGGCATCAATGAACTTCCTTGGACTCCGTATTGAGTCAGGGAGTGGATTGTATTTGTTTGAGTGTTTCATTTTACGCACATGTGATATATGATTTATGTATATGAATTATTGACATTGTTTTTGTTAGTGGATGCAGACTTGACGATGCTTTCTAATCCGACTCACATAAGGAGAAAAGGGGTCATGCACAAAAACCAGACATTGAGGGAGAGGTGTGGAAGTGTCCCTGTCATAGCCAACTAGCACTCTCATTGTGGCCTGAATTTTAGGTTAACGATTACCTCGTTCAAGAGGTCCACGGTGTCATGAGGGTGGAATGAGATAGTCACTCATGAAAATTTCTAAGGGGTGTGCAATAAGAAGGAATCCTTATTCCTTAGAATCCCTTAGTCTCTCACAAGGTCGATCGAATGGAGTGTTGACTCCAAGGGTCGGACAATCTTCCAAAACCAATCTAAGGCGACTGGCACCCTTGGAGCATGGAGGTCTGTCTTGAAGGGCACATCACGTAATTAAAACTTGAGTCAATAAATCTAGGTGGCCTAGAAAACATTGAAATGATTAGACCTTGTTAGAATAAAATAATTAATTAAATGGTAAATCATTAATTATAAATCCTAAAAAACATCTAAGCCTAAGTCTAAGACTAAGTTTAAGTCTAAATTTAAATAAAGGACTAAATGAATTGGGACATAAGTTAAAATATTTGAGAATATAATCAAACTCTAGGAAAAAGGGGAATAAAATTTAAAGGTTGGATAAAATGCACATGTGTGCATGAAATTAATAAAATGGATTTTTAAAAAGAGAAAGAAATAATAATATGAGAGAATAGGAGTACACATGGAATATAATCTTTAGTCAACCTACCACTAGTCTAACTAGAAGAAGAATCGTAATCCAACTCTAACTAAGATCTAGTTAGGAGACACTCATTAAATGAAAATTTGGGGAACAAAGGGACAACTAAGAGAAAAAATAGGAACACATTGGGGAATGTGATGGAAATTGGATTATTAAGTAAAATAAAAATGGTAATTACTTGTGCGACTTGGGGAGAGTGTGACAAGTGTGTGGCTGAATAATTTTGGAAAGGGTTCCAAACTCTCTCCTAGGTTTATGGGACCTTTCTAGGTATTGGAAAAGAAGGGACTCATGGCTTACTGACTAGCCTTTCCTGATTATTTGAGGCATATGCACGATGTATTTCATGTATCTGTCTTATGACATTATATCAGTGATCCATGACATGTTATTGACATGAGTTTTGTTAGCACTCTGTAAATTTGTTTGGATGAGAAAACAAATGACAGACATAACCTACAGACCAACTTTAAGACTGGAAACTATCCTTTCCAACCTAGAGAGGGCGCTCTCTGAGACTTAGTCTCTAATAGATAATGACTTTGAATTGTTGGGTAGATTTATTGCATTTTTGAAATGCATCTGGTTTCGCTAGAAATGAAATACAAAACCTTGGGCCATGGAGTCAACCTCCTGAAAGAGAGAGAAATTAATGACTTGGTAGATGAAAATTTGAGAGGATAAAGGCTAAGAAGGCAATGGTCTTTCAGTTCAAAGGTCGTTGTGTGTGGTGAAAGAAAGAGAACATAAAGAAACTCAGAGCACCATTGAAGATGAATTCTAAATTACTTAGAAGAAAACATAGAGTTTAAATGACAAATTCTAAATCACCACGCGATGAATTCTATACTTATTAAACATTCCAATTTAAACAAAGGACATGCATGAGTATACAAAAAACATGTAATACATACATAGATGGGATCACAATACATCAAACCACCACCATTAGACTATTTTCATCAAAGCCCGAGCACTTCTACATTATATTTCAATTGGGTTCAAAGATTACATTCAACAATCTATTGTATACACTACTTTGCCAACCAACCCTACTTACATTGAAAGGATAGAATATATAGAAAAAATTGTGCCCCTTGGGCTATTATGCCTCAAAATACTACTCCTATAATTTTGATTCAGGTGATTCCCTACCAGATGACCTTTTGAATAGAACTTACTAAAAATGGAAACCCAACTGCACCCAATCATGTCATAACTGATGTCTTTGTCATGATCGTTTGGTCATCAGTAATATTCAATCATTAGGAGGTTATGCATCGACATTTCTCCTTTGAGTGGTTACCTGAATGATCGAGCACACTGTCAGAACTCTGCCACCCAATGTAACGGGATCTGGTTGCTTCCACATGATCATTGGTTGTGGTATGCATGTGGCGAGTTAGTGTGGCGGGTGTCTGTTGGTTGTTGTTCATGTTTTCCAGGTGGCGACGATGGTCAGGGGGGCACGCATCTCCTTCAAAATTGTCATGTGTTTCTCCTACACTTTTCCTTATCGACAGGTGGTTTTACAACATCTGCGCGATGAATATCCACCATGTGGGTGCCCCTGAGACTTCTTGTTTCTCAACAGGAAACAAGACATGAGGGAGAAATATTCCGTGCCATGTCCAAAAAGACAAAAATGGGGTTAGGTCAATCATGCCTCTGGCCTCACCTGCAATCTTAATACTTTTATTATTTTCCTAATAGACCAGTTTCATATTTTCAGATTCTTCACTTGTCTCCACAAGAACACATTCCCTTTTAGCTTTGTTTGAGCACTGGCAAGAGCCCCACGAACATTTTCCACGGTTGGTCCACATTCTTTGAAGTTCTCCGCAATTATTTCCTCTGAAATTCTCTATTCCTCGCACAACTGAATGATTACGTCTTGTGCTTATCTGAGATGTCTCTTGATCCCATTTGCATTCCCTTCTCATCTCTATGACGTTGTTGTTTCTACGGTCTTTTCTACTAACTATTTTCTCAATTCTTTGTTATCCTGGTATAATTCGGCAATAGCGAGTTGCGCTTGCTTCAGCTACTGTGATGTCTCCTAAACTTCCATGTTTTCAGTGTCGACCTTCTATGTATTTCACTGATTCGAACAACACACACAAGTAACTTCTCAACAACAAATTGGGTGCACAGTTTGTTGGGAGCTTGGGTCTCCTCATGCTTCTTGATCAACCTCAACCTGCCTCTTTTCCAGGGTATTGGTTGTTGGGATGATGATCCTTCTATTGTCTTTCATTTTCCTGTATCCTCTTCCATTCTTTCCCCCATGCTGCGAGATGTTGTTTCCCCCGTGGGTAGAGGGAGGTCTCCTTTGAGGTCCCTAGGGATGTCAGTTGAAATTAGGAATGAATCCCAATCTTTGTCCATATGTCTCAATTCCTCAACTACCAACAACTTGATCAATGATATATGGAATAAGTTATTCCTTGGCTAGTCCACTTCGGCCTAGATGTTGTCCGCCATTCTTTCTAGGCTTCGGTGCAAGAAGAAAGGTAATTTCAAAGGCCTTTTCCTTGTGAAATGCATCAGCATCCTGATGTGATGTGGGTATATTTTGTCACATCTTCTTTCGCAGGTGAAATACATTCTAATCACATTTAGGATCTTCTGGAAAGGCACCCGGAGATACCAACTCGGAACACCCACTCTGATTTTCCTATTCAGGAAGTTTGCCTTGATAAAGTATTCATAGCATAATATGTGTAAAGGCATGCCCTTATACCACCTTTCACCATGCAGAGGGATCTTCGTTGCGCCTGGAAAAGTTTCCTCCATCACCTGGAATGTGATTCTTGCAATGGTCGTGCAAAACCCATTAAATCTAAGAGCGAACTGTTCAGCCAGTTTCACATTGTATCCTTGGATTTTCTCCATACCCGTCAAGAGTTAATTTTCAATAAGTACAAAGGGTGCCATGTTTATGCATGCCCTTCAAGCATCCAACTTTCTTGGTAGGGGAAATGGTGCAATTTTTGAGACCTTATTAACTCAAACTTAGTTTCCCTTGTTGAGAGACTAATGGTCACTAAGTAATAAGGTTATTACCTTATTACATGATCCTCAATGATACTTCGTTAATGACTGAATTCATGGCCTACCCTCACAACAATGTGCAACCTCTAAGTAAAAGTGTGACTAGCTTTTCAACCTAGGTCATGGAAATAAGTGCTAGTAGGTGAAAACAATAATATTTTTCCTTCTTTCCTTATGGTACCCTATACACTTCCATACAATTCCATTAACTATATGTGGACTGATTGGAAATCACATTCCCTATGCTTGCACACACTACAATCAACACATCAAATTGTTCCATAATCAAAATCAAAGCATAACATTAACCATTTAACATATTATAATACTCGAACTCAATCCAAAGTTTGATATTATAATGTTGACACAATCCCACATCAATATACATGTGTGATTTTCTATCATACTAGGGAAACCATCAATAACATCTGCAAGTTAATATATCCCACATTTTCATTTCAAAGTGTCATATTCATATGAGTTGGCTATGTTAGTTATGTCATATCTATCTATTTTAACCCACTCATGTTAT
>SNQJ01S0050009.1:24706-47573 GCA_010110895.2 Picea sitchensis | reverse complement strand
TCAACCTACCACTAGTCTAACTAGAAGAAGAATCATAATCCAACTCTAACTAAGATCTAGTTAGGAGACACTCATTAAATGAAAATTTGGGGAACAAAGGGACAACTAAGAGCAAAAATAGGAACACATTGGGGAATGTGATGGAAATTGGATTTTTAAGTAAAATAAAAATGGTAATTACTTGTGCAACTTGGGGAGAGTGTGACAAGTGTGTGGGTGAATAATTTTGGAAAGGGTTCCAAACTCTCTCCTAGGTTTGTGGGACCTTTCTAGGTATTGGAAAAGAAGGGACTCATGGCTTACCGACCAACCTTTCCTAATTATTTGAGGCATATGCACGATGTATTTCATGTATCTATCTTATGACATTATATCAGTGATCCATGACATGTTATTGAAATGAGTTATGTTAGCACTCTGTAAATTTGTTTGGCTGAGAAAACAAATGACAGAGGTAACCTACAGACCAACTTTAAGACTGGAAACTATCCTTTCCAACCTAGAGAGGGCTCTCTCTGAGACTTAGTCTCTAATAGACAATGACTTTGAATTGTCGGGTAGATTTATTGCATTTTTTAAATGCTTCTGGTTTCGCTGGAAATGAAATACAAAACCTTGGGCCATGGAGTCAACCTCCTGAAAGCGAGAGAAATTAATGACTTGGTAGATGAAAATTTGAGAAGATAAAGGCTAAGAAGGAAATGGTATTTCAGTTCAAAGGTCGTTGTGTGTGGTGAAAGAAAGAGCACATAAAGCAACTTAGAGCACCATTGAAGATGAATTCTAAATTACTTAGAAGAAAACATAGAGTTTAAATGGCAAATTCTAAATCACCACGCGATGAATTCTATACTTATTAAACGTTCCAATTTAAACAAAGGACATGCATGAATATACAAAAAACATGTAGTACATACATAGATGGGATCACAATACATCAAACCACCACCATTAGAATATTTTCATCAAATCTAGAGCACTTCTACATTATATTTCAATTGGGTTCAAAGATTACATTCAACAATCTACTATATACACTACTTTTCCAACCGACCCCGCTTACATTGAAAGGATAGAATATATAGAAAAAACTGTGCCCCTTGGGCTGTTATGCCTCAAAATACTACTCCTATAATTTTGGTTCAGGTGATTCCCTACTAGATGACCTTTTGAATAGAACTTACTAAAAATGGAAACCCAACTGCACCCAATCATGTCATAACTAGTGTCTTTGTCATGATTTTTCAGTCATCCGTAATATTCAATCATTAGGAGGTGATACATCGACGTTTCTCCTTTGAGTGGTTACCTGAATGATCGAGCACACTGTCAGAACTCTGCCACCCAGTGTAATGGGATCTGGTTGTTGCCGCACGATCATTGGTTGTGGTATGCACGTGGTGAGTTGGTGTGGCGGGTGTCTGTTGGTTGTCGTTCGTTGGTATGCAGGTGGCGACAACAGTCAGGGGGGCACGCATTTCCTTCAAAATTGTCATGCGTTTCTCCTACACTTTTCCTTATCGACAAGTGGTTTTACAACATCTGCGCGACGAATATCCACTGTGTGGGTGCCCATTAGACTTCTTGTTTCTCAGTAGAAAACAAGACACGAGGGAGAAATATTTTGTGCCACGTCCAAAAAGACAAAAATGGGGTCATGTCAATCATGCCTCTGGCCTCACCTAGAATCTTAATACTTTGATTATTTTCCTAAGAGACCAGTTTCATATTTTCATATTCTTCACTTGTCTCCACAAGAACGCATTCCCTTTTAGCTTTATTTGAGAACTGGAAAGATCCGCACAAACATTTTCCATGGTTGGTCCACATTCTTTGAAGTTCTCCGCGATTATTTCCTCTGAAATGCTCTGTTCCTCATGAAACTGAATGATTATGTCTTGCGCTTCTCTGAGATGTCTCTTGATCCCATTTGCATTCCCTTCTCGGCTCTATAAAGTTGTTGTTTCGACAGTATTTTTTGCTAACTATTTTCTCAATTCTTTGTTTTCCTGGTATAATTCGACAATAGTGAGTTGCGCTTGCTTCAACTACTGTGATGTCTCCTAAACTTCCATGTTTTTAGTGCCGACCTTCTCTGTCTTTCACTGATTCTCCATCTTGAACCTTCAATGGGTTCTAGTCGAACAACACGCATAAGTAACTTCTTAGCAACAAATTGGGTGCGCAGTTCGTTGCGAGCTTGGGTCTCCTCGCGCTTCTTGATCAACCTCGACCTGCCTCTTTTCCAGGGTATTGGTTGTTGGGATGACGATCCTTCTATTCTCTTTCATTTTCCTGCAGCCTCTTCCATTCTTGCCCCCGCGCTGGGAGATGTTGTTTCCCCCATGGGTAGAGGGAGGTGTCCTTTGGGGTCCCTGGAGATGTCGGTTGAAATTAGGAATGAATCCCAGTCTTTTTCCATATGTCTCAATTCCTCGACTACCAACAACTTGATCAATGATATATGGAATAAGTTATTCCTTGGCTAGTCCGCTTCAGCCTAGACGTTGTCCGCCATTATTTCTAGGCTTCGGTGCAAGAAGAAATGTAATTTCAAAGGCCTTTTACTTGTGAAATGCATCAACAGCCTGATGTAATGTGGGTATATTTTGTCACATCTTCTTTCACAGGTGAAATACCTTCTAATCACATTTAGGATCTTCTGGAAAGGCACCCAGAGATACTGACTCGAAACGCCCGCTCTGATTTTTCTATTCAGGAAGTTTGGCTTGATAAAGTATTCATAGCATAATACTTCTAAAGGCATGCCCTTATACCACCTTTCACCATGCAGAGGGATCTTCGTTGTGCCTGAAAAAGTTTCCTCCGTCACCGGAAATGTGATTCCCGCAATGGTCATGCAAAACCCATAAATCTGAGAGTGAACTGTTCAGCCAATTTCACGTTGTATCCTTGGATTTTCTCCATACCCTTCAAGAGTTAACTTTCAATAAGTACAAAGGGTGCCATGTTTATGCATGCCCTTCAAGCATTCAACTTTCTTGGTAGGGGAAATGGTGCAATTTTTGAGACCTTATTAACTCAAACTTAGTTTCCCTTCTTGAGAGACTAGTGGTCACTAAGTAATAAGGTTATTACCTTATTACATGATCCTCAATGATACTTTGTTAATGACTGAATTCATGGCCTACCTTCACAACAATGTGAAACCTCCAAGTAAAAGTGTGACTAGATTTTCAACCTAGGTCATGGAAATAAGTGCTAGTAGGTGAAAACAATAATATTTTTCCTCCTTCCTTATGGTACCCTATACACTTCCATACAATTCCATTACCTATATGTGGACTGATTGGTAATCACATTCCCTATGCTTGCACACACTACAATCAACACATCAAATAATTCCATAATCAAAATCAAAGCATAACACTAACCATTTAACATATTATAATACTCGAACTCAATCCAAAGTTTGATATTATAATGTTGACACAATCCCACACCAATATACATCTTTGATTTTCTATCATACTAGAAAAACCATCAATAACATCTGCAAGTTAATATATCCCACATTTTCATTTCAAAGTGTCATATTCATATGAGTTGGCTATGTTAGTTATGTCATATCTATCTATTTTAACCACTCATGTTATCATAAAAATATTTAAATGAACCCATTTAAAATCATCACTTAATTTCAATCAAATAATTAAAAGTTTGATTTTCATCATTAAAGTACAAGTCAATAAAATGGGTCATTTATAAAAAAATTCCCTCAAATAATAAGATCTAGTTTAGAAAATAAGTAGAAACAAATGGGGCACTTCAATCAACATCATTAACTTCTGCATCAACTTTTTGAATATTTGATTCTTTCCCTTTCAAATTTTCAGCAAGAAATCCAACATTCACAAACTAAGTTGATTTGGAGTAGTCAATAATATGAAAGCTAATGTCCTTTCCATATCCTAAGCCATGTTGATTCCTATTAAATTGTAATTCTTCCCAAGTTCTGACAATGATTTTGGAAAGATAATTTTGTACTTGTTGATGTCCATGAATGTTTTCTTTTATAACTTCAAAAGAAAAATCAAGTTCACTTATACTAATTTTGGTATCATTTTTTGCTTCTACTTGTGACTCATCTTCAACAAAATAGTTCATGAATGATTCCATCTTTTGCTTCTACTTGTGACTCATCTTCAACAAAATAGTTCATGAATGATTCCATCTTATAACTAGTTAAGGAAACATTAATCATATTTTTTCTTTCATCTGTATCAATAACCTTCATTAGGTCATTTGTATCACAAGTAACATCAATTATTTTCATTAGGTCATTTGCATCACAAGTTTCATCCACCATTTTTCCAATTTGCATCGTTAGCGTTTCCCACCCCTTTTCAATTAATTTTAGTTGAAGTGATACAATTAGTTTATCTACTGGATCAATTTTCTTGTGAAGAGCACAAACCCAATTATCCATATCATGTAAGGAGTCTTATAGTTATTTCATTTATTAATTGACATTTTGCAAAAGTTTTCCTCCTTTACCAATTTTAAATTTGCAATTATCACACTCACTTGTACTCACTTTGTGTCACACTCACTTGCACTTTTCATGCTTGCTCATTTTCATTTGTGTCACTCTCACTCATTTTATTTTTTGTCGTTCTTGCTTGAAATTGTTTCCAACAACCTTAGGGTGTCGAGTACTACCAATCATGCACCCAAAAGTGTTATTTCACAATGATTAGACTTTGATGAAAAATATCTCTTTATTCAATTTCAAGGAGGTCTTTTTGATAATTTTCATAGTTGATTTGTGACTTTGAAAGGGTTTGCAACTCCACCCATTGTACAATTCAATGACCCAATAGTATGCTTCAATTTAAATTACTCAACAAACTTTTGATGCAAAATACACTTGAATTCAAGACTCAAGTAACTAATCTTGACATGGATCAATTGAAGCAAACTTTACATGGACCATAAATGGTTATGGCCTTTGTATTTTTTTACAATGCTCCATCAAATGTAGAGGAGAAAGAAACTCTTATCCCTCTTTTTATATGATATTACATCCTTTGTGTATGATAGTTTAATTCACAGTTGCAATTATAGTCACCATTGTCATGTAGGCACTTCATGAATGCGTGATTATTTGTATGCTAATTTTGTTAGATATGTATCAAACACTAGGCAAAAAATATTGTCAAGCATCCAAAAACATACACAATCGCATACAAGTGCATAGTATTCCTCAGACCCTCTTATTTTGGTTTTAGGCCAAGTGTAGAACACATGAGCCAAATAAAGACTTGATTTTCTTATGATATTGTTTCTTCCAATGACTACAATGTTTTATCAAATAAAATTGTTATATGGCTTGTCAAATAACTTCCTCAAATGGTATTCACTTCATGTCCCAATACAAAACATGTAAAATATTTGTTTCAACCTATTCCCTCGCTTCTCTTGGAAAATCAATCTATCTTGAGAAATGAATGTTGGACCAAACTGCATAAGTCAATCTTTGGCTTTACTTTATAAAAAATATCGGCGAATGGTTATTTTTTCAAGCGACAAAGTATAGTGATATACAAAAATGATCAATATATAACCTTTTTAAAATTACCTCCATTTATGCTTTATGAAATCATTCACTATTATAATTGAAAAACATAATAATGCATTAAATTGTTTGAATATGTGAAAATATAGGGGTTTCACTATCATTTGGCATTCACAAAACTAGATTGTGAACTCACGATAATAGCTTGATTGGGAAGCATTGTAGCTTTAATGTCTCACTATTTGTGATAGTTTGTTGCTAAGGTATCCATTGGAAAAAATTGGGAGGAAGTGTAAAAGGCATGATATATATATAATTGATTTATTGCATGTTGGTAGCATTCTATTAGGAGTGAAAAATGTTTGGAAGAGTCAATGGTGGTGTCTGTGGGAGTAGGAACAACACAAATCTACAATTAATTAATTATGTACCCAAGCAGTGCTAGGGGAAGTGTGCTAAACTGGTCAACCTAGGCAACATAAGGAGGTATATCCATGGGGTTTTCACTCAATGAACTTGTGACATAGTACCTGCATTCATGGCATATTAAAGAATACCACTAATTTCACTAGATATTAATAAATACCTTCCAAAATGTTTTTGTTTAATCCCCCTCCCAATACATCTTTCCAATAACGAAAAAATCCCTATTTTCACTATATACCCCTTTTTATACCCCCCAGTACCCCACATCTTCACCCCCTTCACCCAATACCTGCAATATATTGACCTTATTTTTTACAATTAAAAACCCCCATTTATGAATGAACGTGATAAGATATTGGTTAACAAGGTGAATCCCCCATGTATCAACTCCTCTTAGCTGATTTATGGTTCCACAAAAGAGTTGTTTGGAAACTCAATTCTCATGGTGGGTGTCAAGAACCATAATCATACCAAGTTGCAAGAAAATTGGAATCATGCCTCTGCCACTACAAGGTTGAGAATCATATCTACAAATAAAAATTTAGAGAAAAAAGTATCCTGAGAAGGGGAGGCATAGGGTTGGAGGATCAATTACCATGGCATATATGAGTGAATGGAACCTATACACTAACATACCATAAGCTATCCAATCTTTTTAATCACCCACCTTATATTCAATCACACATTCACAATCATTTGGATCCTTCTATCATCATGGTGAAATCTATGTGAGAGGACTACAAAACTACCCATCCATTGAGCAACAAATCAAAAAAACCATAATATGCAAATAAAAAAGTCACATGTACAATTTTGTCAAAAGAAGTAACTATACATACATAAAAAGCCATGGCTTGGTAGAGAACCTATGGATACGAGGCTAAGGATATATAGCTTCACAATTGCTAAACAATTCATCCTCTTATATGAGGTCTACTTTTGTGACTAATGTTGGGCTTTCTTCACACTAGGAGATTGGAATGCCTTCACTTTTTCCAACAATATCAGAAGGTTGCATGTTTGTTTCACGTCGGGTTCTCATTGAGTATCAAGAGTCTTTAGAAAGGCAATAAATCTCATTAAATCCTCTAAGAATAATGATAGAGAGAACGATATGACTATTGTGAGATTCTAAGAGTACGAATTTCTAAGGGTTGAGGGTATGGTTTGAGTTTGAACTATTACAAGCAATCCACACTTCAAAATTAGAATCTATTTTTGAGCGATCTATTCAATGCCCTTTGTTGAGACCTTGAAACACCTATTATTTTTTAAAAATGGTGGTGCTCTAGATCTAACACGTATAATGCCATAAAACTACTCCACAATATATTAAATAAATAAATTACATCTTAAAACTATAAAAAAATAAGGAGATCTTTTGAAACAATGGTACACTTTCATCTTTTAATCAAAGTCTCTCCAATGGTGTGTAAAGTACATTTTAATAACATATAATATATGTATCAAAATGATTTCAATGGATTTAACAAGAATAAAAATAATAATTTATATTACCTTGCTTGTTTGAGAATCCAAATTCACTTGATGTTTGTATGTAGATCTACCATGCCGAGAATATCTCATTGATCACTACCATGGATTGAAACTTCTCATGAATTACTACCATGGAGTTATCAAGCCCTTAAGACTTAAGGGATTTGATACCATGTTAAATACTATGTAGTCAAACACAACATATGAAGGATGAAAAAGGCTTGTGTCATTCTCAACAATAACAATATTCATCCAATGATATCAATATATAGTACAAGGATGTAATCACCTCTAGATTTATATCTCACTCACAATTCATTAACATATGAGGATGACACCTCATCAAGAATAAGGATGACATCTCATAAAGAGGCGATCTAGGAATTTGTGATTGTCTAGGGAATCACAAGATAACATTAAATATAAATAACCTAAACAAGGATGCATGATAAAGATTAAGAAAGAATTAGAGATCATTGATTCACATGTTTCAAATAATTTAGTGCCTCATAAGCATAATTGAGATTTCGTTCTTGGATTGGAAGGAAACCCATATCATAGTTACATTGAATTCCATATATTTGATATTTATAGAGAGTATAATCTATTGCAATCTAGTAAGCATATGTGGTGGGTGTTCTATATGCACTAAAAACCCTCAATTAAATTGTCAACACGGGGTAAGTAAACTTAGAGTTGTAGCACTATATATGCCAAGGTAGAAAGGCTAGACGTAGTATAGTCTAAGTAAGGAAATGGTTATCTGAGAAATAATCTATTCAAGAAAAGACTACTAATGATCAAACCCTACTAAGAAAATTAAATTGTTTACTCTAAGCAACCTTTGAACAAAGGATTGATGGATACTCGTAAGAAAGCAATTGGAAACCCTATGTAAAGAAAACTAACTGAATCATGACAATAAGAAAAATCAAACTATCTACCTAATAAGAAATAACAACAACAAACTACTTTAATTAACCTACTCAAATTCAATAAGCAACTATCCTATGAAAGAAAATAAATAGACAAGCAAACAACTACTCTATTAAAGCAAGTAAACAAGCAAGAAAAACAACTAGCTAACCTATGATAACTCCGACAACAAGTAAACTAATTACGACTACTCAATAAGTAACTAATTAAGCTAAGAAGCAAGTGAACTCTATTCTTAAATTGAATCTTCACAACTACTTCTAATTTATGAGAGGAAATCTACTAAATTGAAAGCAAGAGGAATTAACAACTAATATTTAATCTATGATAAGCAAATTATTCCTTAACCTACCAAAGCAAAAAGACTATCTATCCTAAAAAGGCAAGGAAACTATCTTCTAATCTATGAAAGCAAGAAAACTATCTTCTAATCTATGAAATTCAATTGCATTCTATATTAATTAAGAAAATTCATACTAAGATTCATAACTGAAATCTAAATTCAATAATCAACTTTGAATTGAAATTGCAACCTAAATCTAGAAAAGGAAATTGCATGAAAATACACTGAATTAATTCTATTCTAACAATTCAAATTGCAAAAGAGGAAATATTCGTAAAACAAAAATTAATTATTATTTCAGCATATGAAAATAACCAAACTAATTGAGAAAATCTAGATAAGAAACTGAGAATTAAAACTAGAAACTATTCATCCATCGAACCCTTGCCAAAGAAGCCATTATCTTCATACTCTGTTTTAACTTCTAACTGTTCTATTTCAACGTACAAAAAATTTAACTATTATCTATTCACACATGGGTTAGTAGCTTAAGCTTAAGTTGTTTCCTATTTAGTTAGAAAGACATGGCATATTAACTATTCTTCATAAGCAACCTGCAACAAAACACATTCATTAGCATTAACTCAGAAAAAAATCTGCAATTAAAAGAAGGAGGAATTAGATACACAATTCTGCAACTAAAATAAACACACAACAAGCAATCGAAATTGGGAATTTGACACAATAAAAAAATGATTTTGAAAACTAAGAAAGGAAACTAAACAATTATAAATCTAAACTAACGAGAACAATTACCCAGACCATTGGTGGGCCCCCCAGGAGGTCTAGGGAACTTCTCAACACGAAATTGTGATCAGAGAAACAACACGACACTGCCATTCATTAAAAAAATGCAGTCTAATCATAAGTTTACAGAGATGTCTCAATTACACAATAAAAATGTCTTCTTAAAATTCTTTGTTTGGTCTTGCCACTACTGGTGGTATTTATAGTTTTTACAAGCTGAGAGATCGACCATTGGAAGGGTCGACCCTCTCTAAAAACAACAAATCTCATTTAAGATGCCCTAACTGCCGGTGGCTTCTAGAAACGAGGCGAGCCAATAATCGCCCAACATAACAACCCAAATCAAGTTGTCAAGATTTCAGTAGCTGAAGACCACGAGCACAAGCAAAACCCATGTCTCTGACTCACCCATCATTGGCCATCGATATGCTAACCACCAAATCGCAAATGGTTTTTGTGTAGGACGAAGTGTCAGACGGAGTGTCGGATGGAGTACCGGACTGAGTGTCAGATGGAGTACCGGACTGAGTGCCAGAAGCAAAAACAAGCTGCGATTTTTCCCTGTGACACACAAAACATGAATTAGTTTCCTGGGAACATAAAAACATACTGAAGTACACTAAAAATCATCATAAAACATGAGTTATACATACCTGGTATGAATCATAGCGATTTGACACAACATCTCTTCAAAAACTCTTCAAAATAGGAAAACGCATATACATATTTGGCAAAAAGGATCTAATCAACGTCATGAAATCAATCATATCATGGGCGAAACATTATCCCCACACCTAAGATTTTGCAGGTCCCACTGCAAACAAAAATGAATCACCCAACATGACTAGACTTGTGAAGGAGGGGGTGGATTAGCTTTAGAAGATTCTCCCTCTTGCCTGGGGAATTTTGTCTTGGGCCTTTTGTGATGTTTCTATTGAATTTAGAGACTATTATTGGTGGAAGTCATATCATCAACCAAACGATGTAGAGAATTCATCTTGTCTTGTAGGATAATGTTATCATGGCGTAAATGACGACACAGTGTTTCATGCTCTCTAAGTTTGAACTGGAGAGTTTGGAGTATTTGGAGGTTGTTGATGACATGTGAGGAAGACTTGAGATTTATATTATACCCTTGATCCTTTAAACCATGCAAAAAAATAATTTTACCTCTGCAAAATTAGTTCCAAAGGTGACTTCCCAGAAGCGCAAAAATTATGGCTTGGCGAACTTGTGAAAAATAGGTATCAAAGTGACACCTGTAACTATAAGAAAGTAAATCCTATGTAAAAATTGAGAGACATTTTTGTTTTTGAATATGTACTTGATAAAAATCTCTCTTGGTTTTTAAAACTTCACTTCCAGTTGTTAGGAAAACACGAAAATAAAACATGACTAAAACAGGAAAAATAGAGTGTTTTATTTTCTGAAAAACTAGGCCTCTAAGAGAATTGAATATATCCCAAACCATAACGTATATTCAAAAACTGAGAGAGGTTATTGTTTTTAATATGTCCTTGATAAAAATCTCTCTTGGTTTTCAAAACTTCACTTCCAGTTGCTAGGAAAACATGACTAAAAAAAGAAAAACATAGTGTTTTATTTTCTGAAAAACTAGGCCTCTAAGAGAATTGAATATATCCCAAAACATAACGTATATTAAAAAACAAGGCGAGTTTATTGTTTTTGGGTATTTTATGAACATAAACCTCCTCCAGGTTTCAAAAATGATTTCCTATTTGTTCATAATCCAAGATTGAAGTTGGTTACTCAAAAATTATAGAAGCACAACGTGCTCTCAGCAGAAACGCAGTGTGGTCTCTGAGAGGGTTTTTGGAGGCCTTCCCAGAGGATTTTTGGGCTGAAAGTGGTATGGTTGGAAATTGTATGATATCTTCTACACAATGGAACCATCAATCACTACAAATGCCTTCTCCAAACCTCTGAAAAACTGACTTGAAGTCAATTTGTCCAAATGTGCAGGAACCCTCCTATAGCGACTGTATTTGGGGAATTTATCTCAAACAATAACACCTATGCATAAAATGAAGGAGGTTTTTGTTTCTTGGTATATGATTGAAAAAATCTCTTTCACTTTTGTTAAATTCATCATCCTTAATTCAAAAACCAATTTTCAAGTAGAACTTTGACCAAGACAATCATTTGAAAATTAATGACAAGGAATGATGGCATGACCATGATGAAAATTTATGACCTTGGATGAGTGGAGGGAGTAGTAATGACACCTAGACACACCGATTCCCATTTTACAACCAAGATATGTCAAATTTTATTTGATAATTTTATTTTGAAAATATAACAATTTGACCTAATAACCCTATCAATCACATGAAAGAGTAAATTTGATCACTAGTGACTGACAGAAATGAGAGATACTAAAAAAAGGCTTGGTTTGTATTGGTAGGCATGGTGAATAGGAGAATTTTTATTTCCTTTCATCAATCTGTAACAATTCAAAAAACTGTTCCTCTTTTCATAAGCTTGTAATACAGATGGTAGTAAGTATTTAGCAGTTGTTATTGCTCTGTATTTGTCAGAAATAGTAGTTAAGTATACAAAGTCTTCTATAGCATAAACATAAAAATGCATAGTAATCTTATAACACACACAATGATGTCAGCAGCATATAATTTAGCATACCAATACAAACATTTGTTGATATAATATCCCAAGACAATGTAAAAATACAGTATGGAAAAATTTTGATAGAAATCCTACTTCCTCTTCTCATGGGTTTTCCATACAAATGGGCAGTGCTTAGCATTTTTTTAGCTCAGGAAACTCCCCCCAGACTAAAGATATGGAACGTCCTAGTGCCATGAATTAGCAATAGGTATTTACTATTTTTAGAGGGGGGTTAGCAATAGGCTTCTTGGTCTTCTTGCCCGATGAGGTTGCAGGGGTATCAAAAAGTTTCTTGGACCTTTGGTCTGATAAAGGAATATCTTGAGCATGAGGGTTTGGGTGGAGTAACAGTCCCTAGATCAAGGGTCCTCTTGCAAGTCTTTATTGTAAGATGAGCGTTTGCAAATTGGTAAATGAACTCATCCCACGTTTTCTCCAACTAGACTAAGACAAGTAGTTTTATAAGGCCATGGTGAAATAAGTTGTTATGGGGATTAGTTAAATTCTTCCTTACTTGGTAAGACATCTTCTCGAGACTCTTTAAGAATTAAAAGGGGAAATTCAATGGCTTATTAAACTGAAAGTGAGCTAATAATCGAAAGTGATAGGCTTTAAAGATGGAATATCTACCTTCACATGTGATCAATCTGGTGATGACTATGAGAGGATTGATTAGCTCCTCTTTTATCCACTCTTTGGAGTATCCCTTAGCTCCAGAGATGTTCTAAAATTTGGTTTTGAAAACCTTGTTATAGCTTGCTCTTGGAAACTGGTGGTGTTTAAACCAATGGTCTCCAACTCTTGGGAGCTTTGTGGCTGAGGAAATTGATTCCTCAGAGACCACGAACACATTGAATAGGAGCAGAGGCAGGATAAGAGTGGTCCATTATTATTTGTTTTTCCATCGTTCTCACACAAGCCATTCATCTATCTCGCATTTTATAAGGCATGTAATCATAACTCTGTAATGAATAGTCTGTAACGACAATACACCAGTTGAGTGGTATGTTAAGGAAATGTACAACAGTTTATAACACACATGGAATTAGCATTTCGAAGAAATAAAATGACTGTTGATGTAATAACCTATATCATAATACATATGATTTTTTACAAAGATTTACTTCTTCTAGGCAATGTTATCATTTGTCAACTCATGAACCCCTCCCCCACACCTAAGTATTGTGACACCTCACAATAAAAAATATAAGAAACCAGTCAATTCTCCCAACAGTCGAAGATTTACAGCTTGTTAAGTGTAGAGATAAATTTCACAGATTGATCTGACGAGACGGTTAAAAGATGGCCCCACCTATAGGATAAGAGATCTTATATATAGACAAGAAGAGGTAGGCAAGATAGTTTTAAGATAGTCTCAAAGTTAGTTCCCAATGGAAAATTTATGGAGTTGATTAACCTTATCTTAACCATACATACTTCATGTCATATTTGTCTAGAATTAATGCCATACATCAGGTCAAGTTTTAAATTTATTATTTATTTTTTTGTTAGATTATCATCCTCGCTAGGTAGAATTCCCCACTGCCAGCAAGCATGTTTAGTACTCCAGCGGGTTTACCTAGTCATACCACATGCCGATACCCGATGTCAGTAGACCTCTTCAGTATCCTTGTAGGTTAGCCTCTTACACCCTCAGAGACTGGCCCTCCATCTTTTAAGATTTTAGTATAAGATTTCTTTGTGCAAGAAGATGGGGGAACAACTCCAAAAACAACTTTTTCTTTCTCTTTTTTTCAATTGGGATGGTATTTATGTTAGAGGATGAATTTTCGTTATATTCCTTAGTGAATGTCCTAATGTAAGGGGTACTTAAGTGGATGTGGCCTATCTAAAGATATGATATAATCAAGCTATTTAGTGTGTAGTGGATGGTACCATTGAGAAAGAATAGAAAGGTATCTCTAGGCTCAACTCACTTTCTTATTTTGTAATTTATTTTGATGTTTCCATGACTAACCGCTAATCAAATCTCCTTGTTACTCTTTAATAAAGATACTTTACTCACTTACTCAGGTTTCTTGGGAAAATTGTACGAGAGACCTCTAACCTTGATGGTTATGGTATCACTTCCTTATATAGTGGTGAAGATTTTCAAGGGAAACTGCTTTTTAGAATGCCTTAAGAAAAAGAGAAGATGAAAATCTTTGCAAAAACATGGCTAACTACAACAATTCATTATTCATTTGATGCTTAGCAGACAACAAGATTCAAATATAGCAATGTTTTTGAAGAAAATCCTTCTTTTATATTTCCTTGGAATTGTCTACCCTTGGTGATATAAATACCTACAGAGATCTCTAAAATTGTTTGCAAAAAACACACTGTAAAATATAATAAACTAATGAGATCAATGAGATCAAGTAATAGGAACATGTATCTCATAGTTCTTTAATTAAAAGAAAATGTAAAATGAGGTTGCATTAGACTTTAAGCTAAACTAACAACATGTAGTTTTTATTTACTATCCTACCCTACCTAAAAAGAAAGGGAAAATCTTTATTCAAGTGTAAGAACTCTTCCAATGTAACCATGTGCAGAGCAAGATAAGAAACATACTCATATCCATATATGAAAAAGTTACTGCAATGATTACCTGGATATGAAGAACCAACCAACCTACTTTTTTTGGCATCAGAAGGTGTTGAAGAAGAGAAAAGTATTGTGGCATGATGACCTCTTGAAACCAAATTTCAATGTAATATTGATGTTCATCAACAATAATTTCTATGCTCTCCTTCATCATGTTATGCAAATCCTTTTCTTTTGGCTGATTGATTTTTGAAGTACATAAAGGATCTGTTGAGATGGATGTTGAGAACTCCTCAATTTCAGGTCTTAATGATTGCTCTCCACTAGATGTACTCCATAATTTTTCAACTTCCTTTTCATTTTGGCAAGGAAAATCATTTTGTAGATCATAGGACCTTGATTCTTCTAATATTTCTGGAGAGGTATTCAAGTTCTTGGCTATTTTCAAGATGTGTTCTTCCTAAAAAGAAGAGATCCCAGTTGTTGCTAGGATTTGAGAGAGTTATTCCAAACTAATGGTCACCTTCAAATTCATTCTCCTAGTGGTGGTAAGGAAACAAAGGTTGTGTTGTTTGGTTCTGCAGAGGGCTCGAGTGGTCTTGCCTCATGTCCCACTATTACTGATGCTTCAACTTTTGTTCTATAGTGCTCCCTGTTTTAGTCTCTTCAGAGACTGCTTTAGCTCTTTGGGTTGAGCTAGCTCATATTGTTCAGTATCAGTTTGCGGATTTTCCTGAGTGGAACATTCCTTCCCCCAAAAAGGTCAGAAGGAACCTTGGTTGAAAGATCTGATTTAGATTTAATATATCTACGTTTTGGGTCTCTAGGTCTGTTCATGAAAGAAAACAAAAAGAAAAAGAAAAACTACCATTGGGTTTGGGGGAACCTGCTATAGAAAATGCGCAGGTTCTTACCTCTCGTCTTAAAGTTCCCCCGCCACCAAACTAATGCTAAGGTTTAGAAGTGATCTATTTTCTAACTATTTCCTACCTTGAGACAACTCCCCGGCAACGATACCAAAAATGGTGGGTGTTCTATATGCACTAAAAACCCTCAATTAAATTGTCAACCTGGGGTAAGTAAACTTAGAGTTGTAGCACTATATATGACAAGGTAGAAAGGCTGGAGAGAGTATAGTCTAACTAAGGAAATGGCTATTTGAGAACTAATATATTCAAGCAAAGACTACTAATGATCAAACCCTACTAAGAAACTTAAACTATTTACCCTAAGTAACCTTTGAACAAAGGATCGATGGATAATCCTAAGAAAGAAATTGGAAACCCTACTTAAAGCAAACTAACTGAATCGTGACAATAAGCAAAAGCAAACTATCTACCTAATAAGCAATAACAACAACAAACTACTTTAATTAACCTACTCAAATTCAATAAGCAACTATCCTATGAAAGCAAATAAATAGAAAAGCAACTACCCTTTTAAAGAAAAATAGACAAGCAAGCAACTACTCTATTAAACTAAGTAAACAAGCAAGCAAAACAACCAGCTAACCTATGATAACTCTGACAGCAAGTAAACTAATTAAGAATACTCAATAAGTAACTAATTAAGCTAAGAAGCAAGTGAACTCTATTCTTAAATTGAATCTTCACAACTACTTCTAATTTATGAGAGGAAATCTATTAAATTGAAATAAAGAGGAATTAACAACTAATCTTTAATCTATGATAAGCAAATTATTCCTTAACCTACCAAAGCAAAAAGACTATCTATCCTACAAAGGCAAGAAAACTATCTTCTAATCTATGAAAGCAAGAAAACTATCTTCTAATCTATGAAATTCAATTGCATTCTATATTAATTAAGAAAATTCATACTAAGATTCATAACTGAAATCTAAATTCAATAATCAACTTTGAATTGAAATTGCAACCTAAATCTAGAAAAGGAAATTGCATGAAAATACACTGAACTAATTCTATTCTAACAATTCAAATTGCAAAAGAGGAAATATTCGTAAAACAGAAATTAAATATTATTTCAGCATATGAAAATAACCAAACTAATTGAGCAAATCTAGATAAGCAATTGAGAATTAAAACTAGAAACTATCCATCCATCGAACCCTTGCCAAAGAATCCATTATCTTCATACTCTGTTTTTAACTCTGTTTTAACTTCAAACTGTTCTATTTCACCATACTGAAATTTTAACTATTATCTAATCACATGGGGGTTAGTAGCTTAAGCTTAATTTGTTTCCTATTTAGTTAGAAAGACATGGCATATTAACTACCCTTCATAAGAAACCTGCAACAAAACACATTCATTAGCATTAACTTAGAAAACAATCTGCAATTAAAAGAAGGAGGAATTAGATACACAATTCTGCAACTAAAATAAACACAGAACAAGCAATCGAAATTGGGAATTTGACACAATAAAAAAACGACTTTGAAAACTAAGAAAGGAAATTGAACAATTATAAATCTACACTAATGAGAACAATTACCCAGACCACTGGTGGCCCCCCCCAGGAGGTCTAGGCAACTTCTCAACACGAAATTGTGATCAGAGAATCAACACGGCACTGTCATTCATTAAAAAAATGCAATATAATCATAAGTTTGCAGTGATGTCTCAATTACACAATTAAAATGTCTTCTTAAAATTCTTTGTTTGGTCTTGCCACTACTGGTGGTATTTATAGTTTTTACAAGCTGAGAGGTCGACCACTGGAAGGGTCGACCCTCTCTAAAAATAGCAAATTGCATTTAAGATTCCCTAACTTTCGGTGGATTCTAGAAACGAGGTCAGCCAATAATCGCCCAACATAACAACCTAAATCGAGTTGTCAAGGGTTCAGTAGCTGGAGGCCACGAGCACAAGAAAAACCCATGTCTCTGATTCGCCCATCATTGGTCGTCGATATGCTAACCACCAAATCGCCCATGGTTTTTGTGTAGGACGGAGTGTCCAACGGAGTGTTGGATGGAGTACCGGACTGAGTGCTAGATGGAGTACCAGACTGAGTGTCGGAAGCAAAAACAAGCTGTGATTTTTCCCTTTGACACACACAACGCGAATTAGTTTCCTGGGAAGATAAAAGCATATTGAATTACACTCAAAATCATCATAAAACATGAATTATGCATACCTGGTGTGAATCATAGCGATTTGACACAAAAGCTCTTCAAAAACTCTTCAAAACAGGAAAACGCATATACATATTCGGCAAAAAGGATCTAATCAACATCATGAAATCAATCATATCACGGGCCCAACAATATGAACATCTCCTATTTCATATATCTTGATGATGATCCCAAATTGAGGATCATAATGTTGAGAAAGTGGTTGTTCCAACCAATTTATCCCTCAACTCCCTCTTATTTTTATTAAAATAATAGGTTTGCTCATTTTCCCCATACACAATATCACCATATTATCACCCAACCATAGGCACAGGGCCACCCCTGAGCACCTTAACCTTGACAACTAGAATAATTCCATAATCAAACACTTAGAACCAATAGCCAACTAAGGTAGTGTACCTCTCTCCAAAGCTAGCACACCAAGCAGAAAGTCCAAACCATAAACCAAATACCAAGTCACCACTACAGCAACTGCAACTCTCCTCTAGTCATGCGCACCACTAGTCCTTATGAAGTCGTGACAATGAGTGAGTCCAAATGAGCTCAAGCGCCCTCTATTTATTGTGTTTCAAGTAACTTAATTGGGCCGACTTCTCTTCCTGGAGGCTAATAACTTAATATTACATTTTCTCTTGAGTCGACTTGTCTTCTGAGGTTCTTAGCTAACCATTTAAGGTTTCTCTAGCTTCCTGGAATATTTTAGTCTCGTCAAAGGTTACACATGGAGGCTAATACCTCCCGCAACTACTGTAACATCAACACTTCCTCCTAGCTAGGGAGGTATTATTGGTAATGGTCTTGAGAAAAAACAAACCATTCTGCTGGTAGCATCATCATAGCCACACCGACTATCTCATGATCACACAGATCAAATCACGAGCACCATCATCACTATCCATCTAGCTGACAATCATCTCCAACACTAGTGATGGTCTCCATGGAAGTAAGATAGTAGCAAACTGCTGCTACAATGCCATCCAATAGAACACAACTGTGTCTATCTATACTAGTACACAACTATTGTCCAGTGGTATACAACCACTCCTAGTAGCACACAACTACTATCCAGTGACCCATAGTCACAACCAGTGGAACACATCCACCACAATAGCATACATCTATTGTCTAGAGAGACACACTCTCTACTGCAATCATATCATATGATATCATCCTACATCAACAATGTCATCAACTGCATCACCTCTAAACCGTACTAGCATGATGCAAATGCATCATATCTAAGTTGTTCTGACATGATCTCGAGTATAATCTACATCATCTCTAAGCCGTAATAGCATGACATATCTAGCATGATGCCAATGCATCATATCTAATTGGTATGCCACCTCTAAGTTGTACTTGCATGATGTATATCATTGCCTCACTGTTTCATATCTAAGTTGTATGATCATATATATGACATACTATCATGAAATATCTAGCATGATAAAAATGCATGATATGTAAGTTGTATGCCACATCTAAGTTGTACTCGCTTGATCATATCTATCATGACACAAACCCCCTGCATCATCTCTAAGATGTATGTTCATCTCTAATCCGTACTAGCATGACATATTTAGCATGATGTCAATACATCATATCTAAGTTGTACTAGCATGAACATAACTAGCATGATGTCAATACATCATATATAAGTTGTATGTCCACCTCTAAGTTGTACTAGCACGATGCTCCTCAGACCATTGTATCAACAACTTCAACCATATGTATCATATATGAGCTTTACTAGCATGATCATATCTAGCATGATGCAAGCATCATCTCTAAGTTGTATGACCATCTCTAAGTTGTATTAGCATGATACAGATCTGCAACTCACTTAAATTCCATGATGCCACATATCAGTGCTCCCTCCCAACCGAGGAATTCATCTCCTCCCTTTCAACCAAGGGAGAAATCTCCATGAGCCCCAGCTTGTGCGTCAAGTATGAAAACTTTATCTTGGACAAAGGCTTCGTCAAAATATTTGCAGTCTGTTCATCGGTGGAGATATGTTGGAGAACCACTTCTCCCCTCAAGACTTTATCACGGATAAAATAGTACTTGATCTCAATGTGCTTCGACCTGTCATGGAACATTGGGTTCTCTGAGAGATTTACACAGCTCTAGTTATCACAACATATCATGGTCGAATCCAACACTTGATCAAACAATCCAAAAACCAGCTTACATAGCCACATTGCTTCTGTACAAGCATCACAAGCTGCAATATACTTTGATTATGTAGTGTTGAGTGCAAAAAACATATGTTTTCTATTATCCCATGATATCATAGCAGATCCCATACTGAAACACATACCAGGAGTACTCTTTTTGTCATCTACACTTCCTTCCCAATCTAAATCAATAAATCCATGCAGTTGTAAATCACTGTTTAAGGCATATCTCAAACCATAAGTTATCATCCCACGAAGATATCTCAAGATATGCTTTGCATCTATCCAATGCTCTTGTCTAGGTTCCACCTAGAACTGGTTCAACATGTTCATAGCAAAGAAAATTCCTGGCCTAATATTCATGGAGTACATCAAGGAGCCAATAAATTTCTGGTACAGGGACGAGTCTACTGGATCAGAATCAGAGTCTCTTGACTTCCTAAAATATGTTACCATGGGAGTTGTCATGGATTTGAAATACATCATCCCAAACTTATGAAGGATCTTTACAACATACTTCCCTTATCCTAGGAATACTTCACCATGCTTATGCCATACTTCTAATCCCAAGTAGTAGTGCATGAGACCAATATCCTTCATATCAAATTAAGTGGCTAGCTCCTTCTTACACTAAATAATGAGAGTCTCTACACCTGTTAAGAACAAATCATCAACATATAATAGTAGAATAATAGGTGCATTATTCACAACTTTGTAATAGAGATTTGGATCAGCATGACTCTTGAAAAAATCCAAGTCTTGTCAAGTAGCTATCAATACATGCATACCAAGCTCTTAGATCTTTCTTGAGTCCATACGAGGCCTTCATCAATTTGCATACATGGGTTTCTCTTGGGTGTACCTAAAAACCTTGAGGTTTATTTATGAATACCTCTTCCTCAATCACTCCATTGAGAAAGGAGGTATTTACATCCATCTGATGTAAACTCCAACCCATGGAAGTTGCAAAAGATATGATGGTTCTAATAGATGTATATCTGGCAACTGGAGCAAACGTCTCATCATAGTCTTCTCCCTCCTGCCGGGAGAACCCTCTAGCCATGAATCTCACCTTGTATTTTTCAATACTTCCATGTACAACATGATTTATCTTATAAACCCACTTTGAAGTGACTACAAAGTTCTCTTTAGGTCTAGGCACAACTTCCCATAAATCATTTTTCATAATAGATTGGTATTCCTCCATCATGGTCTCCTTCCATTCTTTTTGTATGACTTCTTCCTCAAAGGTGGAAGGTTATACATTGACAATACTTGTCATGAGCGATGCATAACTGGAGAACCTTTTGGGTTTCTTACTTTGTCTGAAGGTGCCACTGGGAGCTTTATGATTTTATGCTTCCTACAAGGTGGATTCAAGCCATGTTGGTCTCTTTCTAGTCTTAGGTGCAATAATTGGTTCCATAGGCTCATGTGGTGGTTTTGGTTCTTCACTGGGGTATTATGTAGAACATGTGCTATCTTCTTTGGTGTCTTCATATTCCTCTTCTTCGTTGGAGTCTATAGATTCTTCCATAGATTTCTTAAATGCAATCCTTTCATTAAAAGTTATGTCTCTGTTGATTTCAACCTTTTGCTAACCTGGAACATAGATTCTATATGCTTTTGATGATTCACTATATCCAACGAATATGTCTTTCTTTCCTGAAGGCTCCAACTTCTTTCTTTTATCATTGGGAGCATGAATATGGACAGGGCATCCAAAGATTCTCAAGTGTTCAAAACTGGGCTTCTTTCTAGAGAAGGCTTCTTCTGGAATCATGTTCTTTAATATTCTATGTGTACTTCTATTCTGAATATAAACAAATATCACATGATGTTAATTAACCTCACCGATACAAAGAACATTTCTTATTAAGAAATGCTTAATGTGATGATTATTGGATCATGTGCATTGACATTTGTGTGGTGTGTGCAAACATTGCCTAGACTAGTCAATTGTTTAGTTAGCCTCTTTTGATGACAATGCACTCATTTTAGTATTTTAACAAGATCCACTAGAAACAATTGAATGCTGAGATTAAGGAAGGCTAAGGGGTAAAAAGTGATGGCATCTGATTTTTGTTTGAAACCTGTATAGTTTACATAGTCAGATGCAACAATGTTTCTCAAAATGAAATGGACATCTAGTGAATCAGTCTCTTGTTTACAAAACCTTTATCTCTCTTTGGAGAAAATGAAGGAAGTAGGGGATGTATGAAAGTCTCACAACCAATTAAGCTCTTTGACATGATTCATAACATAATTTAAACATGCCAATGTTCACCCAAGCTCATCACCAACTTATATGAAACAATACCTTCTTTTATGTAATCTTTGTCATTATCAATTACCACTTGCATAATGACAAAAATAACATATTATTTTTATCTATGATTCTTTCTCTTATTAGGAAAGAAATGAAAAGAAAAAGACATTAACTAGAGGTTTTTTCTAAAAAAAGTACTTGATCCGTATAAAAATTGGTAATCTTGCACATATAGATCAAATGTTGCATGATACCAGCAGAAAAACAAGCTAGGAAATTGGATAGTTCAAGAGAAGAAAGTATGGTGATATTGAAGATAATAATAATAGAAAAAAAAAAGTGGTGAACTTGTTAGATGAAACCTTAGATTTGGCTTCCTAAAGTGTATTGAATATGGTTTGAACTTTTCTATTGTTCCTAACAATATTGTGGTAGAAGAACTCATATGCAACATTGAAACCATTGCAAAAAACTTGCTTGTGGGAAGGAATGTGTAGTGACAATAAGATATTCCAAGAGGCTACCAAAGAAGAACATAAGCAAGGAAGGAGTTATTTCCTTGAAAAATATGAAAATAAACAAGAAATCAAAATTCTTAGGGTGAACAAATAAAATGCCA
>SNQJ01S0050009.1:0-12216 GCA_010110895.2 Picea sitchensis | reverse complement strand
TGTGTTAGTTTATGTAATATCAATGATATTGTGTGAATGTCAATATGTCTCCATATCTTAGTGTATGTACTTAATTATATAGAATTTGAATTTCACTTATTCATATGATTCATTGTATTCGTTTATGTAATATCACTTAATGGTCATGTTTGAATGTGAGTAAGCTACTTTAGGAAGAGATGCAAAATAAAATTCAAAAAATTCTTTCAGTTTTAATTATTTATTAATATTTAAAGATATAAGTCTTTCAATTATATATTAATATTCCAAAATATAATTTTTTGATAATTAATATTCAAAAATATAATTTTTAATTATCAAATGAAGTAAAATTAAAAAACATTTTAAACTTTTATATTATCATGTTTATTGAAATTTTTAAGCTATTAAAATAATAATAACATTTTTTTTTAAAGATGATTTTATTCACGATGAAGAAAGTTACATTCAATGAAAAAAAATTACATTCAACACTAAATATATATATCTAAATATATATATAGAAAATATAATAATAACATTGAATTATAGTAAAATTATATTTTATACTAAAATAACAAATACCAAACATAAATGCATAACCTTTAAATTATTTTCTAATAAATAAAATAACAAAAGTGATGGAGAATAAAACCTTTGAATGATCCATATACATAACATTTCTTAGTTTGTAACAAGTAAATGTTGATGAGATTTGTTCTAGATAATTACTAAATATTGTTTAAAAAGTTGATTGAATTATATTTAAACAAGAGGAGGTGCAAAGAGTCGCTGCCGTTAGGGTAGGGATGCCCAATGAAAGTTTAAGATTATCCTGTTAAGGATGCAAAAGCTTTGAAATCTAAGCAAATAAATGCAACAACATTCAAAATCCCTAACGGATGCCCAATGAAAGTTTAAGATTATCCTGTTAAGGATGCAAAAGCTTTGAAATCTAAGCAAATAAATGCAACAACATTCAAAATCTAAGGAATGATCTCATGGTTTGAGTTTTATACAACATAGTTGCAACTTTCACTTAAATCAAAGACCAAACAAACAACAGGGTTCGTTTGGGATATCAATTCTGCAAAATGTTATGATTTGAAAGTACTATGAATGAAAAATTTTGAACTCTGACATACATCATTCTGAAGAAATAAATTAAAACACTAATTAACAAGTACAATGTTTTAAGACAAAAGTCGTTTAAAAATGACTATGCCTACCTAAAAAATCTAGAAAACGAACATGAAGCTCGAGAATGTTACAAGATATATGCAAATATATGACATCTAAAATATGACATCTAAACTTAAGACATAGTTACCAAGATATATGCAAATATATGACATCTAAACTTAAGACATAGTTACCAATGCCATGGGAAATATTTAACATGTCCTTTTACAAATGTATTAAGTTTTGATGAACAAAATTAAATCAAACTTACAAATGTATTAAGTATTGATGCACATAGTTAAATTAAATTGTCAACAATAAGACGTTGAATACAGAGAAGATCAATACAATATCTCTTCGTTAACTCTTCAAGTAAGCTCAGTAATGATATTCAACAAAAATAGCTCCACGCTCAATACATATATGCACCTATCAACTATCAGAAAAAACTTAATGCTCAAGTGCATGAAGAGGGTTCATTTAGTGAAAAGTACGACTTGGAATAACAACCACGTTTTTTCATTGGAAATAGAAGTGGAGTTGATTTCATTGAAGTAAGCTAATTTGATAGCAAACTGATTTATTTTGAAGTAAGCTAATTTGATAGCAAAACTGATTTATTTTGAAGTATTTTTTTAATTTGAACTTGGTCATATTTTCATGTATGGTTAGAGGTCTATTATGATCCAAATTTCATGCTAGTTAAAACTTTGTCTGCTCCATTATAGATTAATTGAAATTGTGACTTTTTTTTAAATAACCTAACCTAATTTTAAGGGAAAAAATACTACAAATTATACTTCCAATTTCATTTACTATAAGTGTTTAATTGAAAGGTTGTGGGTTTACAACATCGTCATGATATCCAGCAACGTGTACGTGACATCATCTATGAAACGGTGGCCATCCTCACGAGGAGAGATCTCGTAAACAAAGTGTGACCAGCCATAAATCATGTTCATCGACTATGAAATGGTAGCCATAAATCATGTTCATCAGCGATAAATTTTGAGGGAAGAGTTGCTTTTTTTTTAAGACTAAGCGTATATTGTAATTGTAATTCTTTCAAAGCCAATATTTGATTTTCCCAAAATCTCAATAGATTTTTTTGAAAATATATAATATTAAATCAAAATTATAAATTATATATAATTTAATGTATATTGTAATTGTAATTTTTTCAAAGGAAATATATTTTGACTTCCAAATTTGTTTTTTTAGTGTATATTGTAATTGTAATTCTTTTAAACACAATATATTTTGATATTCAAATTTGATTTTTAAAAATGATAACAAAAGCTTGCCGGGGATAGCTTAACTTATGTTATTAAAAAAAACATGCTTTCTTATGCATTGATTTAGGAATTAGTTAAAGGTCTTTTGGTTGAAGTTTTAAAAGACAATTTAATCAAAATAAAATATATCGGCCTCTCTTTTCTTTAAATAAACACCAAACGAACTTACCAAGTGTTGGAAGTTCCACCTCAATGGGTAGTATCCTGACGTACTTTTTACGGAAAATGACAAACCTCAACACTTGTTATTTCCAGGTGGACACGTGAAATACATGAAGGTAATCAGTTGAACACAACACCTTCTCTCCAGGGTTGTGGGAAACAAGGAGACTTCCACTTGGTGTGCATGCATGATGCCCGTGCATCTTCTCCTCTTGGTTTTCATGTATCACACTCACCAGGGTTCGATCGTTCCTCTGTAAGCCCGCACTTCACTACCAGTTACTCTCCTCTTCACAACCATGCACTCAAGCAAACAACTTCACCGAGTTGCGATGCATGTAATCCTCGACAGGCATGTCACTCACCTGGTTATTGCATTAATAAAACTGTGAGACTCTGCCAGAATGGTACAGTGAGTTTAAAGCAAAGGCAAACCGAGTTGATGCAGGCATATTTCGTCTTCACAACGAATCCCATTCTCCTTACAGGCTCTGTATTTCTACCTCAGCGAGATCCACAGGCTTGCTTATACCTTCTGCCAATTCGTGGTTCTCATATCAGTGCGTGATCAAAGTCTTTTTGGCTCAATAACCACCAGCGAAAGAATCACCTAGGCTTAAATGGGAGTAGGAGGCAGAGCCTTATAACTTTTTAATAAGCTCAGTTAGCGGGCAAGACAAGAGGGACACCGAGGAGCAGAGGAGTAAGCAATCAAGGTTTAATAATAATCCGTTGATCCACCGGAACCATCACCCACGATAAAGATAGAATCTTTGCTAGTTTATTACCACCCAGAAGGGAAATCGAAACGCCACGGTATTAGATCGATGTCAACTAGCACTGTAAATTTCTTTCCTTCTATTCCATGAATTTGTGTTATAAATATCAATAGAATAAGCATTTAGGATATTCAATTTTGTATCTAATTTTTCATTTACATTTTCAGAGAATTAGCGTGTAAAGACGGATGGTTTAACCCTGCAAAATGGTTCCTCCACGACCCAAAATCTAGGCCAAACCANTGCCAATTCGTGGTTCTCATATCAGTGCGTGATCAAAGTCTTTTTGGCTCAATAACCACCAGCGAAAGAATCACCTAGGCTTAAATGGGAGTAGGAGGCAGAGCCTTATAACTTTTTAATAAGCTCAGTTAGCGGGCAAGACAAGAGGGACACCGAGGAGCAGAGGAGTAAGCAATCAAGGTTTAATAATAATCCGTTGATCCACCGGAACCATCACCCACGATAAAGATAGAATCTTTGCTAGTTTATTACCACCCAGAAGGGAAATCGAAACGCCACGGTATTAGATCGATGTCAACTAGCACTGTAAATTTCTTTCCTTCTATTCCATGAATTTGTGTTATAAATATCAATAGAATAAGCATTTAGGATATTCAATTTTGTATCTAATTTTTCATTTACATTTTCAGAGAATTAGCGTGTAAAGACGGATGGTTTAACCCTGCAAAATGGTTCCTCCACGACCCAAAATCTAGGCCAAACCATTTTCATTTTGTACATGCTTTCTCGATTTGTTGTGGATACTGGGTAAGTTTAATCCACACTCACAAAATGTAGTATATATGAAACCAAATTAAAAAAATTTATCTCTCGATTTCTGAAGTTTTGAGAGGATCCTAAAAACAAAAGTATAGATTTTAAAGCATGCTATCTATGCATATAAATGAAAATAAATATACAGATTTTAAACTACAAAGTACGTATACGATTTTAGGTGGGTGTATTGGACACTGCAACCCATTTCTTCAGAAAACTATAATGACTGCCACATACTCAAAAGTGTCAAAGTAGCATCTATCTGTCCTCTTATAAACCCACTTTAATTTCAGACTAGAAGCAAGCCCATCTCAGTCCGTCGCAGATCATTTGCTTGCTCCTCGGCTTCCTACAAATCATTTATTTGCAGTCGAAAATGGAGAAAGCTTAACACTTGGGTTGTTAAATTATTGGATTATTTTAAGAACAACAGTATAGATTTAAATCAATAGATCTAATAAAAATTATAACTCTGACTCTGACGGTGACAAACAAAATTTTGAATCTCTTAATATTTTACAAATTGATGAGTCTATGTTAATATAGAAAGCGTGACTTTGTACAGTGTTTAAAACCAACATTTAAAGAAAAGATTCACTTAACAACCATTTAAGTTATGAATCTGCAATCTTATTTTGGATATACAACCAACAAATTTGAAGAAAACCTGCACTTTGAAATGCAATGTACTTCATGCTCTCGAATATGCTACTGATGGAAAACTAACAAAGAAAATCAACACATGCAGTACTCCATACCCAAAGACGTTGAGGTCTTTTCTCTCGCCCGAGTCGACTGGAAAAGAAACCACCAACGCCCACGTCTTCAGTGGACGTACCAGGTAGGCATAACCTCTATTTCAATCATTTCTTTGCAGTTTTTTTTCAAGGGTTTGTTGCAAGTTGTAAACTTAGTTTGAATCTCTATTTTACAAGAAACAGGGATGAAGAATGATGATATCAAGATTGAAGTTGAGCACAACAGGGTTCTGAGAATTAGCAGCATGAGGAGGAAGAGGAGGAGGCCCCATTGGTTCTGAGAATTAGCGGAAGAAGGATGAAGGGCCATAAATAGCATAGAGTGGAGCATGCCAATGAAAAATTCTGGATGCAATTCAGGTTTATAGATAATGTGAACATAGGTAACATTAGAGACTATGAAAATATTTAATATTATGGAAATAATGCTAACTAAGTGATATTAGCGATGGAATATGTATGGAAAACATTTAATGTTAAGGAATATGCTAAGGAATATGTATGGAAAACATGGAAATAATGCTAACTAAAAGTTAACATTACTTCATCTTGAATCTAAGTTTTTTTTGAATCTTAGTTCTTAAGTTTACATTCAAATCAAGTAAATTATGTGGAACTTTATCCTAACTTTGTCTTGATATAAAGCCAAATAAAATGTCAAATTGAAAACTTAGAATAAAATAAAAATATAAAATACAATTCCACAAATTTAAGAATTAACAAAAAAAAATTAGGTAGTCCCTACCAGGACTAATAATATAGAGATGGATTTGAAAATATAATAATTTTAAATTATTAAATATTTATAAATATTAAGTATGTAATGAAATGTGAGTTTTTTTTAATTTTTTAATTTATAAAGATGGATTTGAGAATATAATAATTTTAAATTATTAAATACTTATAAATATTGATTTACTATAAATATTGATTATGATGTAATGAAATGTGAATTTTATTTATTTACTAAATTAAAAAATAAAATTAAATGTAAGTTTTAAAGTTGATTGAATTATATTTGAACAAGGTTATTTGCTAAGTAACAAGTCCCTGCCAAGAGTAGAAGCACGCGTAGATAGGTTGTGTGTTTGGAAGCAAGCAAAGTCCCTGCCAAGAGTAGAAGCACGCGTAGATAGGTTGTGTGTTTGGAAGGAAGCACACCGTCCCTGCCAAGAGTAGAAGCACGCGTAGATAGGTTGTGTGTTTGGAAGGAAGCACACCTAGATAGGTTGTGTGTTAATATTATGTTTCTACTTGCTGAAAGAAATAATTTTCTGGTTTTTAAGGAAATCGGCTTTTTTATTTAAAAATATGTTTTGATTTCAGAAGATAAAGGAAATTGATTTTTTTATTTAAAAATATGTTTTGATTTCAAAAGCGGTGAGCTGTTTGCAAAATAAGAGGAGGAATACGTTTATAAATTATTAACAAAACTAAGGAGAAGAATATCTTTATAAAGGAAATTGGTTCTTTTATTTAAAAATATGTTTTGATTTCAAAAGAGGTGAGCTCTTTGCAAAATAAGAGGAGGAATACGTTTATAAATTATTAACAAAACAAAGCACTGAGAGAATCTGACAGAATACTCTAAATGAAAGGATTTGCCTGGTCTTCCTGCAACAATTCCTGCAACAAAAGAATAAAACTTAAAAAATAAATTATATAAACTACTTTGATAAAGTCTCAGCAGTCATGTTCGATATGCATATTCTTCTTGCGTTATTTTACACATTAAGTATTCAAAACATATTCCCAAGACGTTAGTACCACCGTGACAACTGCATGTCTGTAGACTACCAACTTTTGAACATAAATCATAGCCAAAGCTGGTTATGATTTTTAAAAGAATGTCGTTAAACCCTTGTAGCAGCTGCTCTTGCTTCTGTCGTGGATTGCTGCGTAATTAGAAATATCAAGTTATACCTCTATGAAATTGCAAATGGTTAGAATTCATAAACATTACAATTACGTGGATTGTACGTTGTATACACCAGGGCATAGGGCGAATAAGTTCTGAAAGAAACCATCACTGGCAAGAATGAAATAACACAAAGTAAGAGGATGGTAAGAGGATCTAACAAGCTATTCATCCAATAATTAATGTGTTAATAAATCTAACAATATGTTAACAGAGAAAAGTGTCAAAATAGATCTTGGGACAAGTATTACCAGCGAAAAGATTAACAGAATCGGAGTTGTCCATTCACAAATTCGACGAATTGATAAAACAAAAGGTTGAGATACTTCAATAACACATGTTATAAGGAGGAAGGGTGTGTCGATTTTATAGGACAACTGCCAGCTATTACCATCAGAGGAGTATTCTATTCAAGCTAGTAATGTGATGGAAATTAGAACCCTAACTCGGTGGTAAATTATTACTTCTTGATCATGGAGCAAGCCAACATCTTAAAAAGGGTGAGAAGCCACTTGACCATGATGTTCCACAATGGGTACTGACAGATTCGTTATCCTATGCTTAAAACCTAGGATTTAATATAGTGCTAGAATACAATCAGCATAACTTTGTTTTCTTATGTAATGTATCTGTCTATACACTGAGTGAAAGACTACACGAAGATATTTCCAAATCAACTCGGCAGTGTTTTTCTCTGACCAATAATAACAAAATAATGAAATTTCCAAACTCTCAAGATCGCCAAGATCGCCATGATGAAAGCACATGATGTTCTAAATTACTTTTTCTTTCAATTCGGCATTGGAAAACTTGAGATGGGGTAACCAAGTCCNTTTCTCTGACCAATAATAACAAAATAATGAAATTTCCAAACTCTCAAGATCGCCAAGATCGCCATGATGAAAGCACATGATGTTCTAAATTACTTTTTCTTTCAATTCGGCATTGGAAAACTTGAGATGGGGTAACCAAGTCCAGAGTGATCACCATCTGCGTGAAAGAACATAACATCTTACTACATCTCTTAAAGGAAGCTTTGACAGAATATGGCACAATAAATTATCATCCAATTTGTTAGATAACTAGGAAACACTATATGTATAGTCTTATATGACTATCAGAGTTCTTTCCATATAACCAACTTCCTATGCAGACTCACCAATGAAAACATAAGTTGATCAGAAAGTTTTGAACTCCCTCCGAGACAGTGTTGCAAATATCTCCAATTTCTCACAATATTTTCAAGTTTTTCAAGTTTATGGTTGCAGATATTTTCCCCAATATTTCGGATAAGTTTCTTTACAGGCCCTTGGTGATATATTCTCCGAAATGATATTTGCAACATTACTCCTAGAACATAAACGTGCAAAAGAAACTTTGGAAAAGAATGCCTTTAACAGTCTTCCGTTACATACAACTAACAAAAGGAAACCAATTTGGTTGAACTCCTACATGAGGTTTGATCTCGTATTTTGTTGCTCCAAGTGTAACAAATATGCAATAGATGCAAGGATTCTATTCTTGGTTGAAAACCTGCATGGAGTTTGATCTCCCATTCTGCTGCTCCAAGTGTAATAAAGGTGCAATAGGTGCAGGGATTCTATTTTCCTTTTGCATAGATTTGAAATAACATTCACCAAGTATATTTATAACTATTTGATGCCAAACTGTTGAATAGATTTCCATGCACTGCCATGAAACACCCCATCAGAATGTAGAAATGCAGAAGACTTAACGGACATTAAATTTGTGTTATCTAAATCCCATAAATCATATTATAGAAATGACCTATAATTTTGTTCTCAGTACAAAATTCCATTGAAAATTCTTTGATTAACATATAGAAAATAAACTTATAAGTAAATAAAGTAAATATTATCAAATAATTATTATCAAATCCAAATATAAAAATGTTTTATTACAAGTGGAAAGCGTCTCAGAGCTCGAATCTTGTGAGCACTACCACGTTTTTATCAGAAATATGACCTATGTTGCATGCTTCACAAATGTGCATTGATAACGCAACATTTGAAATGTGTACCAGATTAATGGCAGATGGGGTGAACAATTACAAACCTTGTTTCCAACAACACCAAAAGCAAGATGCACTACCACCTTGAGTTTTTGTTGGAGTATGTCAAAGGAGAGGACCTAGTTACGAATATATCAAAGGAAAAAACGAAGTCGGACGAAGACACAAAGAGGAAATATTTCCAGTAGTTGATCAGCGCCGTGGAATTCTGTCACAACAAAGGCATTTATCACAGAGACCTGAAGTTTGAACATGTGCTCGTAGATGAAAACAGTAATGCCATGCTAATTGATTTTGGGCTGAGCGCAATGAAGGAGAACGCGGAGGAGTACCGCTTATTTAGCATGCAGTGCGGAGCGGTCAGATTCATTTCACCGGAGGTTCTAAAGGGCGAGGCCTACGATGGCGATAGGAATCAGAGGACTGACAATAGGAATCTGCAATGCTCATGAGAAAAAAACAAGTCTCAAGTGTTGTATGTTCTTCAAAACATTACAATATCCTTTGGTTTGAAACCTTGATTACCAGGAAAGAAAATTGAAGCTGGGTGGAGAACACGTCGTGTAAGCAAGTTACAATTTTGTACCTTTCTGCAAGCAGTGAGGCCATGGTAATCTTGATAAAGAGCAATTTCCTTATCTGGATTCTCCATGATCTGATGGGGACGGGTATCTTCAATTCCAATGGGGATGCCTGGAAGTTGTAGCGGAAGGATGTAAGCTACGAGTTCCATACCCACTCTATCCAGAATTTTGTTCTACTAGTCGTGGAGGCAGTCACAGATAGACTGCTACCAATTCTAGAGGAAGCAGGATCTTCTGCAATGCTATAAGACCTAGTATGATAAGCTCGTCCGTGAATTGATATTTGAATATTTAAAATCTGATAATATATGCAAATTTGCCTTCAGGGTCGATCTGACTTTTCTCGATCATAGCCTTCCTGTTTGGGATTTCTCGCAGGCTTTTAATGTGGAGACTGAGCTGAGCTCTCGGAGGTCCACTGTGTCGATCTCGTTGGTGTGGAGGATTAAGAGAATGCTCAACGTCGGCTCAGAAAGGTGCCTCTCCCACACTTACTCCCCACACTTGGTGACGCAGTTGTTGCATGTTAAGCCACGGGGAGTTGTAATATCTACTACGGGCTATGGACTTGGCATAGTTCTAAACATTCATTTTTTAGAACTAATGCTTAATTCAAACGTAGCATTAATCCACTTTTTCTATACACACTGTCAATATCTGTCAATGCGTGTAATGTATCATAATTTTTTTTCATTAAAATTAGCTTTGTGTCTCGGGAAGAGGCCAAATAAAGCCTCAATGATAAAAATTTGGACTAAAATCTAAACAAGCCTTAAAAAATTACATGACATTCTCTAAACTTCGGTTAAAACCATTGGTTACTGTGCCAGAGTAATACGGCATTGAAAAATTGATTACTATTAGTCCCTGCTTTCGTAAGGCAGGGACTAATAATATAGAGATAGATTTTGGATTATAATTTATTTATTTTTTAAATAAAAACAAATATATTTGTATTATAGAAGTTTTGCAATTGCAATTCTCAACATGTAAATAAATATAAGGTAATTGTCTTGTAAAATTGTCATGATCAATTTCAATAATCTAGGTTCATAATTTATGTTTACATGACTTTTCTCAAAAAGAAGATATTCCTAGATTGTAGTATATGCATATATCTAGACAAAAATACCTGGAAGTAAAACAACTTTAAAAATCATGATACATTATTGGAGATAAAGCTTGATTATCCATATGCTTCATCCTATTCAATTTAGCTTCAGTTCAATGTGGACTAAGTTATGTTTCACAAGCTCCATCTTCTCATGTACTAGTTGTTATTGAACTATCTCATCCTCTTTAATGCCTGAAAATCTTGGAGATAATTGAGCCATGGAGATGTTAGCCATATTAGCAACCATTTGCTTGAGAATATCACACTCCACCTTGTTGATGTTTGAATCTGTCAAGACCAAAACGACAAGGTCACGAGGATATGAATCCCCCTATGTTTTTAAAGAGGTGGTACTCCTCTCTAGCTTATGATTTTTTTTAAATATTTTAAGTCCAAAATAATATAGAACTCTGTCAAATGACTGAATCTGACTCTTTGTCGCTCAATAAAATTTAAAATATTGAAAATTAAAAGATATATACAAAGGAAATTCCTAAGTGGACCAGGAACCTCAAATACCACACAATATAGAAAATAATAGAATCCTCACATCCATCATAGTTTAATAAAAATTCTGATCACATTCAAATAAAATAAATGGTCCAATGGCACAAGAGAAATTTGAAAGAGTACTACTTATTAAGCTCAAAAGATTATTTCTATAGACCGACTTCAAATATTCTATAGTCAAAACTCAGAGTTATGAAATGCAATCAAAACCGTTCCTGACTTAGTCCTCTGGGATTTCTAAGAAATGTTAATGTCTATTACAATGCTTGACATTTAAAGACGTTTTTCCACAAATGGACTGTGATTGAGGCTCCCATGGATGATAAAAAATATTTACAAGAAATATGATGAAGAGAAGAACATGGAGTGGATCATGAGAAATAGGATCTGGAAATAAGATAAGGAGGAAGTTATCATAATTCAGTTACACTTTTCCAATGAAAGAATAAATATGACTGTGAAATCTGATAAAGAAAAAAGTATGTAATCAAAATGGACTCACTATGATGGAATCTCTCTCTTTCATTTTCTTGTTGATGTGCCTTTTATATCTTTTCCTTTTGCGGATATGTGGCCAGTTGTAACCGCTTCCATTGGAAATTCAACAATCTTGGTTATAGCTTCTTTTAGCCATTCTTGAATATAATGCCTTAATGGGGCAACAATTACTTCTTTCTTTACTTTAATACTTAACAATTCACTCTGGATTTCCCTATGGTCAATAGATAAATTTTGCGATATAGTCTCAATGTCCTCATTTTTATTTGTATAATCAACAAGCCAATTATCAATGTCATCATAAGTATACTCAACCATACTATCAAATTTTTCGACCAATGATTTCTTCAGATTTTCAACTAGCTCTTCAAATTGTTCTCTGCTCATAATCATTGAATTTGAGATTAAGTTTGGATTTGAAACCTCAATAGTCGAGTTCGCGATATCCAAACCAATAATCTTTGAGTATGCCTCGGTCTTTTTTCCGTGACAGTTCTTTTAATTGATTTAACAACTCCTTTAATGTATCAATTCTTTCAATCCAACATGCCTTTAATTGTTTTATATGACTCTGGGAGGGAAAATATTCATGTTTTCTTCAATGGTCCATCATTGCCGAGACTTT
>SNQJ01S0050008.1:127180-141164 GCA_010110895.2 Picea sitchensis | reverse complement strand
ATGTGGAAACATTGTGGATCGAAAAATTTAAAATATAAAAAAACACCTAAAAACAGAGAGGAGGTGCTACCGATAACACCATTTTTAAAAACGAGGTAAAAAATTGGACCCCCCAAAAAACGAGAACTCTGGAGAGTTCTCGTTAAGTTGGTAACTATGTTTTGGCATAATATGGCATTGATCAATGCTAATATTGGGACCTTATTTACATTCATGTTTACATTGTGATGTTGAGCATCTGGTCCCTTAAGAATTTTTGTTTTGGAGTTAAAATCCTGCTCCATCTTTTTTCTCTAAATGATATTCTTGATCCTCCATTTTTTCTTTCGACTTCATCTAGCTCTTCATGTCACAAAGAAGGATGTTGATAATAGTTATTCTACTCAATCTACATTGAAATTATACAATATTCAGAAGTTAGCAAGTTATGCCCAATTACTCTTAAAATGATGATAATAACTTATTCATTACATTCAAAACAAACCTCAGGGATGTTCAACAAAACAAGGTATTCCCACACAGGATGAACACCTTCAGTAACCACCCACACTGCTAGATCAAATATCATAAAACCAATGTTTTTATGTGGTTAAAACCCTTGAAGAGGGAAACAATCCACGACACCAGCCAATGTGGCCACTTGAGGCAATTTATTAATGCAAAAGAAAAATGTTTTATAAGAGAGTTTCTTACAATGGATCATCAACAAGTGAACCTCCATGCTCTTTAAATAGATATCATGGATTAATTGGGTGTTAAGACATAGATCAATATAGCTATTAAGATTGAAGAGAATACGAGACATCATATCAATTTATGTCTAGAAAATATCGCGACCATTGGATTACATAACTACAATGCATACTAAATAATCACACTTTTACCTAAAGACATATTAGACCAAGTTGAAATTAACTAACTCCTAAGCGTCTGAATATCCTAAAAATCCCCCTTAAGAACAAATTGGGATATGATCAAAATATTTACAAAGGTGAAACAATATGAGAAGGAACGAGGAATAAGAGATTATCCCCCCTTAATGACAACTTCCTGAACTCCTAACATAGATAGAAGTTTGGAAAAAATCGCTTTTGTAAGAGATTTTGTGAAAATGTTTGCAACTTGATCTTTCATAGGGAAAAAGAGAAATTCAATAACTTGACCATGAATGAGCTTTCTGATGAAGTGCATGTGTAGCTCAATGTGTTTGTTGCACTGATTTTGAACTGGCTTTGGCATGCTTGATGACACTCTAATTGCCACACCAGAGGGTGGCGGAATGTTGTTGTTGGAGTCCAGACTCTTAAAAGATTTATCAAAGACACAAAGCTTCTTGACTTGAATTAACCACTGCTTGGTACTTTGATTTTGCTGAAGAAAGAGAAATAACACGTTGCTTCTTACAAGCCCAAGTGACAGGTATGGAACCAAGGCTAAAAACATAACCTGTAGTATAATTTCAATCATCAAGGTCATCAACCCAATCTGAATCAATGAAACCAACCAATAAAGGAGCCCCCCCTAAACTTTAATGTATCCAAAATTGAACTATACCCCTGATACAAAAAAGTATCATTTTTGTTGATTTTCAACGGCTCTTATGGGGTGTTTTAATATATCGGGAAACATACCAAAAAAAAGGAAATATCAGTATGAGTATGAGTCAAATATAGAAGGCTGCCAACTAACTAATGGTACAAATTGGCATCAACTTTGGGAGTAGTACAAGTGGAAACAATTTTTACTCCAGACTGGAAGGGAAAAGGGGTTGGCTTAGAATCTTCCATGTGAAAGCGACAAAGAAGGTCACATGCATACTTATATTGGGAAAGGGAAATGCCTTATTTAGTTTTCAATACTTGGAGGCCAAGGAAATAATGAAAATAGCCTAAGTATATCATTTCAAATTTCTTTGTAAGATTGGATTTCACATGGATTAAAAACTTAGGGTCACCACCAATGAGGATAATGTCATCAACTTGAAGAAAACATATTATGATATTGCTTTCTACTTTCTTGGTATTGACCTTAGGGTCAAAAGGACATCTGAAAAATCCAGTGTCAAGAAGAAGGCTATCCATTTTTACATATCAGGCTCAAGGAGCTTGCTTAAGATCGTAGAGATATTTCTTAAGGTGAAATACAAGGTTGGAGTCATTCTGAACATACCCAAGAGATTGTTCCATGGAGATTTATTCTTGCAAATCCCCATGTAATAAGGAATATTTAACATCCATTTGATGGACCTCCCATTTTTGTGAGGCTATAAGGGATAAAACAAGCCATATGGAATTCATTTTGGCTACGGGGGAAAAGTTTTCATTGGAACCAATGTATTCAAATTGAGATAATCCTTTGGCAACTAACTGAGCCTTATGTCTTTCAACACTTCCATTTGATGCATACTTAGTTATATTCAATTATTAATATATGTCAAGTTGTTTTCCTTTTAGAAGAGTTACAAGATCCTAAGTATTGTTTTCCATTAAGAAATGATATTCTTCATTCATGGTTGTGTCCCAATTTGGATGGATAGAAGATTTTGTAAATGTTTCTAGATCACGAGTCTTTGAAACTTGAGCCAAAAGAGAGGAGGCTCGCTAGAACTATGAATTCTTTCAATGATGATACGTAGGATCTTCGACAAGATCACCAATTTCTTCTTGAGTTGAATGGACCCATCTGGGAAGCGGTGGTGTTGGTGCAGGTTCATGTTCAATGGAATCAGTTGGAGGAAGGTGAGTAGTTAGAGGTGGATTTTCATCCTCTTTGGCATCATATGAATAAGAAAATAGAGTAGAAATAGAAGATGGCACAAACACATAAGATGGATTGCGGGCCAAAGATGACACAAGCACCAAATTAGGCTTGCATGCCAAGATAATTTCATCCAATATAACATCTCTTCTTATAATTATTTCATTGGAATGAGGTTGAAGAAGTCAGTAACCTTTGACGTCTTTAGAATATCCAACAAAAATACGCTTCTCACTTTTAGGCTTCGATGCTTTCCTTTTTTCATTAGGAATTTGAACCCATGCTTCACTACCAAATAAATGTAAGTGGCTTACATCTGAATTAATTTTAGTCCATGCTTCTTTCAATGTTATAATTTTTAAAGTATTTGTGGGAGTGCAATTTACTATGTAACTAGTAGAATTAATGGATGCTTCCCAATAATGAAGACTTAATCCTTTAGATTGGATCATACAATTAGCCATTTCCTTTAACATGCGATTATTTCTCTCAACAACACCATCTTTCTGTGGTGTATATGGAACCATATGTTTCATTTGGATGCTCGGTGCAATGCAATAGGTTGTAAACTCGTTGTTCAAATATTTGCCATCATTATCTATTCTTAACCTTTGTAGCTAATGTCCATATTATTTTTCTACAAGGACCTTGTAGGATAAAAACATGCCAAAAAATTCACTCTTAATTTTTAAGAAGTAAACCCAAGTGCTTCTAAAGAAGTCATCAATGAAAGTTAAGATATACTTGCACTGAGAGAAATAAGGAGAAGAAAGTGGACCACACTAATCACGATGAACAAGCTACAAAGGGGTCAAGACATGTTGAAAGGCACGTTTGTCAAAATTATCCCAATGATGTTTGTCGAGAACACAACCAACACAAACACCATCTCTGCAAGAAACGAGAGGAAGACTAGTTACCATATTTTGATTACATAGTTTCTACAATTAGCGATAGTTTAGATGACCAAACTTCTCATGCCAAAGTTTCCTCAAGTCATCACTATCAACAACAAACATTGATGGAAAAGATGATGACCCAAAGTTTTCAAATTTGTACAACCTGGTAATATTATCAACGATTATAGTTGCTAGGACATGCTTAGGATATTTTAAACCCTTGATTACAACTTGATGAAGTAAAAACTCTACGGTTTTACCTTCACCTAAACAAGTAATATAATATACTGATAGAAGGGTGCAAGAAAGAATTAGAACACATAATACATTATTGAAGTGACCATTATCTAATTGAACTCTTCCAAACCCTACAACATTAAGAGATATATCATCACCAACAAATATTTGTTTGGTGTTACATTCATTAAGAGAAGAAAACATGGTTTTATCCTTATCCATATGATAAGATTTTCTATAATCAATAATCCACTCATAAGAAGAAGAAGTAGATGTTACATTGAAGGAGAAACTAGAAGCATAAAGTGCATGTTCATGTGAAGAAGAGTTAGAAGAAGAAGAATCAATATTGATGTTGTGATTCTTCATTGCTATGTCCAAGGCCTCCATATTTTTAAAACATTTAGACTCTAGATGACCATCTCACACACAAACATTACAATGCCTATCAATTTTCTTACTTTTTGTTTTTGGTCTTTTGTCACCATTGAGAGTAGAAGTTGGTTGAGAAGGTTTGGAACCCTTGTTTTGCTTGTTATTTCTGTGAGGATGTTGCTTCTTTGGATTCTTAGTTTTGTCTTTATGCTAGGCTACTAAGACTTTGTTAGATGTACCTGCAATGCTGATTACTCTAAGTTGTAAGAGCTTATCTTACTCTCTAATCAGAGAATCAAAAAAAGACTCAAGAGTGGGAGCTTGGAAAGCACCCCCTAGAGATTCTCTAGTGGCATAAAAGGTAAATACAAAGACATAATATGCACTACCAAGCTTAACAAGAATAACATATATGCATATGTCATTCTTCAAATCTATTTTACAATATTTTAGTAAAAGTATAAGTGTTTTGAACATAGATATATAATCCTCAATGCAAAGGAAATCATTGGGACTTTCAATTTTCAGTTTGGTGGGTAATTCAAATCACATTGTGTTTACCAAAATGACTTCTAGTTTAGCCCAAGATTCATCTAGGTCATCAATTCCTTGAAGCTGAAACCATAAATCAGGAGAGATGGACATTATGATTAATCCACATACTTCATCATTTTTATTATCCCATTTGGATTTATTTTCAACAACAATGGGCCTTTTTCTTTTCCCAAGGTAAGCCAATACAATCATTTACTTCTTTGTACATCCTCCATTTGGTATTTTCATGAGAAATAGTTGGTATCAATAAAAAAATATAACATGGAGAATCCATATTAAAATATGTAGATAATATGGATTCAAAATTTGAAACTAACTATCTGGATGGAAAGCTCTCAAAAAATAGACCGTTTAAAAAACATTGAAAATGGACTTCGAATTTGAAAGTTATGCCCTTTTAAAAAAAGACATAAATGGTAACCAAAGTGACATGTGACATGTAGAAGTTGGCTCATGTCGTGATGGATGCACAATGAGCTGGCCGAGTAAAAAACAAATTCTCTCCTTCTAACTTTTCCTATAAACTCACTTTTATAAATAAATTATTTAAGAATTGACCCACTTTTATAGAATAAGTGAGAAACACTTTTACAATGAAGTTACTTTATAAATTAAAGTTGCATGCAAAAAAAAACTAAAAAAAAAATGTTAAAGTTACTTTATAGTGATCCACTTTTATAATTTAAGTGAAATAAAATTTGGATATAGGAATAAAGGAGGTCAAGGCAGTAAAAGGAAGGAGTAGTTTACCGAGCGTCTATTCCTGTTCCAATGTGAGATTCTCCAATCCCCGGTAACTTAGTTGCATATCCAAACACATATCCCCAAGGGTTGGTGGAAGCTAAGTAGCATGTCTTGAGAGCTGGGGAGAAAGCATAGATGGGTTAGATGATGTGCTTCAGTAGATGCTTTGATAGTCTGATCCCGTTCTGACCAGGTGTAGCACGGTGGTCATACAATGGGTCTCAGGTAAGAATTCGCTGCCATATATCCGAATCTACTTTAGTCCCAGTTTACCAAGCTATTTATTCATCAGTAGACCCAGCATTTAAGCACACAACATACCTTCGAGTTACAGAGCTATTGCCTATTCCAGTTCCATAATATCCAGAGTGATGACGAGGCGTATCACTTTATAGGCCCAAATATAATTATGAGATAACAAGTTTGTATGAACTTTTTTTTAAAAAAAAACTTAAAAAAAAAGAGATATTTGAACTCAAGGCCTCTTATTAAATAAAACAACTTTCAAAAAGTGAGATAGTGCAAAATATATAACAATTTTAATGAAGGATGAAGGACGTGTTTTTGTTGAGCACACACTTATATTGAGACGAGAGAGTTAATCAATATAAGACAATTTTTTAATTTTTCAAACATTCATAAACCATAGGAAAACAATCACATATGAGATCTATTAACTACATAACATGGAACAAAAGATTTAAGTGGAAATTATTTCGGGAGTAAACCACAATACTTATCTTTATAATTATGTATAGTCATCAACCTATTAGAGATGCCAACCCCCACCAGTACAAACCCTAGTAGACACCAAAATACTATTACATATATTCATAGACACCAATTTACTGGAGACAACAATCCCTACTACTAAGCACTGACTTAGCAAGAGACACCAATCTCTTTACTTGAGAGACATCGAACTTCAAGTTACAATTTATTATTTAGTACATCTGACTTCTTCAAAAAATTATAATATTCATATCACCTTCATTGAGTTTGCTTGCTACTTCTGTCTTCACTAGGTCTGATCAAAATTTGAATTTCCAAATGAAATTTACAGTAACTTTTCCACATCTTGTTGTTTTTTGCCTCTTCCCAAGAACAAACTTGTACAACATGCCACATATCTAATTTTGAAAATATGATTATGAAATTTTTACAAGAGGTACTTCGGTATGTATCCTCAGATCCCTAAAAATTTCATAGTCTAAAAAGTCCTAGAAAATAAGTTATAGAGAAAATGTCAAGATGACCTATTTGAAACTGATTTCAGGACCATTCATAAACCCTAAATTCCATAGGATATACCTTAGAAGGTATAGCAAACCAAAGTCTGAAATATTTACCAGAGGTACTTTTGTATGACTCCTTATATCTTTGAAAATTTCACATCCTGAGAAGTCCCAGAAAAGAAGTTATAGCAAAAATGCCAAAATGACCTATTTGAAACTGATTTTAGGACTATTCAGAAACCCTAACTTTCACAGGGCATATCTCAGAAAGCATAGTGAACCAACATAAGAAATTTTGACCATATGTACCTAGATATCACACCTTCATGTCCTCAAAATTTCACTATTTGAAACGTCCCAAAAAATAAGTTATAACAAAAATTTCAAACTAACCTGTTTGAAACTGATTTCAATAGAAGTCAGGAACCCTAACTTCCATAAGGAATATCTCAGAAATTTTAGTGAACCAATGTATGAAATTTTGACCATATGTATCCAAAGATCTCACCTCTGTCTCCTCAAAATTTCATGGTTTCAAACATCCCAAAAAACAAGTTATCATGAAAATTCCAAGCTAACCTGATACTGATTTCAGAAATCTCCCCTTTTGGAATGATATTCAATCTTTTCTCATCCATTTCTTCAAATGTTATTACATTTTCACCCACACCCTTTCTATAAATGCTGTCTCTTTTTATACTTTATCATAACCCTTTATGAAGGGACTAATTCAGAAAGACATGATACCCATTAATTAAATAATTAATTCCCTTTTTTTATGTCATTTTTCCAAATACCATGGGCAAATACAAGCAGGGATGATTTTAAGGATGGAAAATTATTTTAAAACGTAGAAACCTGGGCGAATCTTGTTAATCCTTCATATACCAACTATAAAATGTTGGCAATATTTTTGTAAAAATGTTCAAATTTCTAAGGATTTTATATAGTTTATATAAAATTTTGGCGATTTTTAAGGTAAAATAATTTTATCCTATAAAATTTGGGCGAATCATTTTTAGAATAGCGAATTTGTTTTTGGGAAAAACCATGGAAATTTAGCCCATGAGCGAAATTTAGCCCTTAAAATCATCCCTGAAATATACAAGGGAAAATACCATGGGATTCCAAACCTATAGGTTTGAAACCACCATTTCACTTTTTACTTTTTCACATGCACCATTTTTTAATATACTTGTAAACCTATATCTAAATCAATGTTGTAAATGCTATGTGTATTTGTAAAGCCATAATATGACATTAATGACAACATTAATCCTTTGACATCAATGACAATAATTCCAACAGTTTTATTTTTGTCTTAAATACTTTTTGCCTCGAAGTGCATGCTTATCCCCAAAACCCTTATTTTTTCCTGCTAAACACTTCAACATAGCCACACACAAACAAACAAAATTTCAAAAAAATAATTTCTGAATCTCAACAACAATGGGATTAGATCTTGTTTGGCTTACCCAAAAAATGCAAATCTCTTCGTTTCTAAGTTGTTGAGCTCACATAAAGCATATACCAAAGAGCATACACATAAAAGAAAATACTTTTTTCTCTGCTTTTAATTCGTTGAGATCACACAAAGCACATGGAAATAACATATGCAAACCATAAAGAATAGCAAATCGAGAATAATAATAAAAAGAAATATTAACTCTGTAAAAAGTTTTAAAAAATGGTGGATTCTGATTTTATACCTCTGGATTTGACAAAAATGGCCATATCTCGGGAAAAAAGAAACTTGTTCAAGTGAAATGAAAAATGTTTCCAATTGAAAGTAGTGCTCTGGACACAATGAAATAGTTTGCTTAGCCTAGAAAAGTACAGAAATGGTAGAACCCAAAAATTAAACAACACAAGTTCAACATCTTGATCAATAATGAGAGTGCATTTTCAAATGGGCTCTGATACAATGTTCGGTAAAACAAGGTATTTCCATAGAAGATGAATACCTTTAGTAGCTACTCACACAACTAGATCAAAGATCATAACACCAATGTTTTTATGTAGTTAAAACCTTTGAACATGGAAACAATCCACAACCTTAGCCAACATGGCCACTTGAGACAATATATTAATGCAAAAGAAAAATATTTTACAAGAGAGTTTTTCACAATCAATCATCAACAAATGACCCTCCTCACTCTTTAAATAAATATCATGGACTAATCGGGTGCTAAGCCACAAATCGATATGGTTGTAAAGATCGAGGAGAATATGAGTTGTTGAATCACTCTATTTTTAAGACATATTGTGACCGTTAGATTACAAAACTACAATTGCATCTAAAGAAACACACTTTTACCTAAAGGAATATTAGACCAATTTGTACTTAACTAACTCATAAATGTCTAAATATCCTAACAAGGGAGAGGTTGGTCATGGGCCTTGTGAAGTTTTAAAAACTATATCAACTCGGCCTTGAACCTGATTGAGTTGAACCCTACACATTTCGACTTGAAAATCTAGATGGTACAGGGACTGGTTTGGTACCAAACTGACCGATTCAAGCACTACCTTGACCAATTGGGTACCAAATCGGCTCGAATTGGTTGAGTTCGTACCCTATAGGTCCACGATGCATATTTTGAGGGTAATTTGTTTTTTTTACTTACATGTAATACCTAATTTCACACACCATAAACCATAAAACCTCATTAAAAAGAGATCCACCCCACTCCCCCCCTCCTTTCTCTATTTTCCTCACACCTCTCTCATTGAGCAATTGTGAGCATTTGGAGTAGGATTCAAGATTGCGATTTAACATGAGCTTGGAGTTTGTTTGGAAATTCTTGTGGGAATTTTACAGTTGAATTGGAATCTAAATTAGGAGGCTATATCCCATCTTCAATCTTGGAAGAGGAGTTGAATGGATTCTTATGCCCATCGATTCCATTCCAAGGTGTGTTAAATCTACCTCATTCTTGTTTCTCATAAAATTATAGATCTAAAGTATGTCTTTTGTTGCAATTTTTTATATGTTAGGGTTGGTTGTTTTCATATTTGCATTTGTACTTGCAGATTTGTTCAAATTTACCATGGCCCTGAGAGTCAAAKATGTTACATGAATCCATGTTAATGTTGTTGATGGTGAGATGTATTGCAAATATTTCCAAAAACACATAAATGGGTGGGGGTCAAGGTAGGGGGGTGCATTCTTAGGTTGAAACAACACTTGGCTAGTATAAGAGCCCAAATTTATCCATGTGAAGTAACAACAAAAGATAATGGACATATTAGATTGGAATTGCAACATTAGTGTTAAAAATTAAAAAAAAGACAGGGATAGGTATAAAGAGATAGATGTTGAAATAAGGAGAAGAGAAAACTTGCCATGATGAGGGGACCCAGAACAAATCTTAGTTTTGATTTTGAAGGCTCTTCCTCCATCCCTTCTATCAATGTTAGGGTCCCCTTTTGTTGTGTTCTTCCCTCTCATAAAAAGTAGCCTAAAAAGAAGAAAACCATTCAAAATTATTTTACTACACCATCCCCCATATTTGCCAGTGTCAATGCCTCTTAGTCTCCACCAAGTCCAAGTTGGCTCACCTTAGATGATCATTGGAAGAAATAATACAAAGGAGTTTTTTATGCATACATTACCTAGATGGCGATGTGGTGTAGATATCCCCTTTAATGCTAGTTGTTCATCTTATTACCAATCTACGTGAGATTCCATTATTGTTGTCGATAAGGATTTCAAAGGCCCTAGTATGCATGACTTGAGGGGATCTCTTTTGAAAAAAGATATTTTATTCAAAGATGAATATTTGACGGGTTTTAATGAGTCATGGGTCAAAATAAGAAGTACCATTATGTTAGATGGGTGGATGATGGAAGGCACTGTATTATAATCAATTTCATTGCCTCTTGTCCATAGGGAACTATGCTTTTGAAATTAGTTGAGGCATATGATAAGGTCAAGTATGTAAACTTGTTATTTCAATTCTTGGATGACTGTTATGGAGGTGGGGGTGGACCAACTACAAAAACAATTCCAAAATGTTATTGAGTTTAGTGGTTTAAACTTTAAATAATTGATTTTTTAGCCAAATTCACAATCTAAGTTGTTGAACTAACTTTGACTTTATAGAAAATTGGTGGGAGTCATTTGGTAGTCAATGTCCTCAATTGCAAAAAAATGCAATTTGAGTGCCGAGTTAGTAGTGCTTTCAGGTGTGAGTGAAATTGATCCCTTTTTGAGTGGATTCACACAAAGAAGAGAAGTTGTTTGACACAAAAACAATTAAATAATCTGAGGTCTTTGTGCAATACAAATTCCAGCTCAGGTGCAACCAATTTCTAAACAAAAGACCTTGCATAGATCCCATTGTGTTCGATGAATCCAACCCTAGAATGGGTAGAGGAGACTCACTTGATAGAGTTTGATAGATGACTTGGGGTGGGTTGATCTAGATGTGGATCCACTAGTAGTAGGTGATGCAGGGATAGACACAAACATGACAAGTAGTGACACTTTGCGATGTTCTTGAAGAGTATGAGCTGTCCAAGCTAGATCTATTTTCAATACAAGTGATGAATTTGATGATTAATCATGTTTATCAATAATAAGTAATAAGTCACTAGCTTGTAGGGTATTTTTTTTTTTTTAAACTTTAGAGACCATTTAGAGCTTTCTTGATTATGTATTTTGTTTATTAATATTTTATATACTTTTTAGTAAACCCAATAATAAAATTTTAAAGGGAAATTCACTTTTCACTTAATCCTGAATCATAATTTCAGAACATTGGGTTCAATAAGTAAAACCATCTGGATCAATTTTTTCAAACTAATAATTCTTTCAAACTAATTATTTTAACTATTATTTAGGGTCATCCTTAATTCGATTGTAGATTAAGACCCAATCATAGAGAATCAAATTGTATATTTGAATAATGGGAGAGGTTGAGCCATCCAATGCCCTGAATCTACAGACATTTGGATCAATTCTTTCAAACTAATTATTTTAACTATTATTTATTAGTCCCTGTCAAAGTAAGACTATAGCAACGAGTTTGTTATTGATTTGACATTAATTTACTTTATATTTTAAATTTGTTTGTAAAATGTAATGTTTAACTTAAGAAAATAAATATATATCAAATTCCCATAAAATAAATATCAATAAATAAAATGACAATCACTGTTGAAATAAAATATTGATAAAAAAAAACTTAGCAAATTGAAAAACACTTTGTCGTGAATACCCACTGCCCAGGCGAACCTTCCAAAAAAATTTAAGAAACAGGATCTTTTAAATAATGTGATAAATAAAATTTTGTCGAATTATTCCCAGACAACAGACGTGACCTGGGAAGAAAAAATAGCCTTTGTGATTTGTGCCCAGTGCTAAAGCGAACCTTCCAAACCGTTGTCTTTATTCTTCGACGTGCGAATGAACAAGTACTGTCGGAGCTTTGCATATATTTTTCCAAGTTGTCTTTAGGTACATGTATTTTCAAGTTAATTTTGACTTTCACATTATAAATGGAACCAATAATTTGGAGGTTTACTGGAAACTTCTCTTTTCAACACACATAATTGGATCTTCTTTTGATGCCCATAATTCTATTCAATTTAATTATTGCCTATTTTTTTTCTTTATTTTGCTTTAACATTTTCCTATTCTTCTTTAATCTTAACTTTTAAGAAACAATTTATGCATTATTAAAAAAACTGCTCATAATTGTTTTCAATTTAGTTGTTTTCAATTTAGTTGTGCCCATCCTTTGCTTTATTTAGTTATTCTTTAACTTTAAAAAAATCATTCTATGCATACCTAGAAAAATTTTGACTATGATGTTAACTTTGTTTTTCTTTAACTTTAAAAAATCATTATATGCATACTAGAAAAAATCTTGACTATGATATTAAATTTGTTTGACATTTTCGTATTCTTCTTTAATCTTAACTTTTAAAGAAACATTTTATGCATTATTAAAAAATAATGCTTATAATTGCTTTCAATTTATTTTGTCCATCTTTTGCTTTATTTAGTTAGTCTTTGGTGTTAACTTAATAAAATAAAAAAACCCATTGTACAAACTTCCTCAAGAAAAACTTGAATATAGTATTAATTTTGTTTTGAAAACATCTTTGAATTAAAAAAATATAAAAAAATAGCGATGGTGGATCTAGGAGTAGAATTTGTGTTTCGTATCTTGTGGATAATCTTTAATTACATAGTTGACAATTCCAAATACATGTTATATTGGAGGGGTAATCTTTCAAAGTCGAAGTTAGAAAGAAGGAATTGGGAGGAAAATTAATTTTGGGTTTCATACTATATTGTATGACATTAATGGTCTTAAAGTTATTAATTTTGGGTTTCATACTATATTGTATGACATTAATGGTCTTAAAGTTCATGTTGACAAGACTACTGAAGTGAGTACAAGTAGAGTGAAAAAGAACACTAGCAAAATAGAGACTTTCATTAAAGACAGGATTGAAGATGATGAATATTTCAAATTTTGAACTTAAGCATATTTTATTAGTTTATATATATATATATATATAATAATAATCTATTTTTAAGGTCACGACCAAGCCAACACACCAAATTGGTGTATGAGACCCCCTTGTTTGTGGGACAAGGGACCCCCCTCCGCCCAACGATTTGACTGGTAAAGTCTACGAAGGTATACATACCCTACCCCCCTCTGGATTTGAACCTGTGACCTCTTAAGAGGAAACACATGTTCTTAACCATTAGGCCCACTCAGGACCCCACCTTCAAGTCTATAAATGAGAATGAGATTCTTGGTACTTTGCTAGCTTCATCAATAATTGGCTCACAAAGAGAACACATTACAAGAGGGATTTGAACTCAAATGTAGAGGATACCATTCCTCCTCTCAACCACTCAAGCTAGACCTAATTGAAATACACATTTTTTTTCGAAAGAAAAAAATCTTGTAATTATATTTATAGAAACATAATTACAATTGATAGATGCTATAAAGTATATCCGCATTTTTCACACAAATATGGGAGTGGACCTAGGGCTATTATATACAGTACACTTGCATCTACATGTACATGAAACTCCTTCTTTCAATTGGGGAAAACAAAGATTGGTGCCTTAACCAACTTATCCTTCAAGAAGTCAAAAGATTGCATGCACTCTAATGGTCACATAAAAGCCCTTATTTTTCTTAGTAAGCT